>CADWAF010000535.1:0-11905 GCA_902984215.1 Willaertia magna
AGCTAAATGTTGTGCGTGCATTTTATTGTAACGGTTTTTTTTAATTGGTTGCTGTTTGTTGCTTTTGTTTTTTTTTGTATTTTCATTGGTATTCACATGTTGATTAACTATTTATACCAATAATTGTTGACAACATTGTTATCTCTTTGATATTGACAACAATATCTAAAAGATATTTTTGGAAGTTTACAAAAACTGAACGTTAATGTTGACAACAATTGAATATATCATTCAAATTGATTGAATATGATTTTTACTGTAACTATTCTTTAACTGGATTATTTATTTACAAAAGAATTTTTTTACACACAAAATGTTTTTAATGAACTGTTATAATATAAAATCACACTAAATATTAATGGTTAAATATTGTCACACAACTTAAATCTTTTTAAAACATTTACAAGTTTTACAACCAAACTGATCTCTGACAAAACCATGTTTACACCATCTAATACAAGCTTTTGGCCAACATCTTTTACAAACACAGACCTTGCATCCTTTTCTGTCAATTTGATAAGCACAACCAGTTCTTTTTGGACATTTACTTCTCTTACAGTGTGGTCCTTCATGAGGATGGTGTTTGTGAGGTAAACTACTTCCATTTTCTTTGGATAAAACAATAACTGCAAGAATGCTCAATAATAATAATGCAGATATAGCGATAAATGATGCTTTCATTATTGTAAATAATTGTTCTGAAAATTAAATGTTCTTAATTTTTTATTATTGATTTTGGATGTAATTTCGCATTGATATCTTTTTAAAATAAATTTTGGGGGTAAGGTTGACCAACTTTGGAAAATCTGCAAAACAAGCGTTACAAAGTTCTTTTCTTTCATAAACAAAGGGAGAAGGAGTTCAGTTCTTTGATAATAGAACAATAAAAGCAAACAACAGTAGTGGAATATTGTTATAACATTTTTAACTAAAGCAAACCGTTGTAAAGTTAAGAATGAACAATGAATTTCAAAATTAAAAATTAAAAAAAAATTAAAAAAAAAATGTCTTCAACAACAAAACACAAAAACTTTTTTAATGAAAAACTTTATTGCTACTCTTCCAGCAATGTCATGCATAAAATTCAACACGAATATAAAATTGTAAAAATTACAAGTATGGGAAATAATATTTGTTTCGCAAATGAACTGAATGAAATTTATAAAATTGATTCTACAGAAGGAACTTATCAAAAATTAAATCCTGAATCAACAATAAAGACAAGTGACAATCCACCAACAAATATTCCAATAAAGTATTTATTGGCCGGTTATTTTCATTTAATTGTAATTTTAGAAAATAATTTAATTTATGGCCATGGACGTGCAGATAATGGTCAATTAGGATCTATAAATACAAGTCACGTTGATAAATTAAAGTTAATTAATACAACTAATGTGTTTAAAACAAATAATGAAAGAAGTAATAAAAAAGAAAGAAACGTAAAAGAAAATGGTCAACTTGAAATTACACACGCATGTTGTGGAACTTATTCTACAGTTATTGTTTTAAATAATAAGGAAATTTGGTATTGCGGTAAATTTGTAAATGATTCAAAACGTAATTTTTCAAAATTAAAAATTAAATATCAAAAAAACATAAAAATTAAAAACATTTCAGCTGGTTATGGACATTTATTAGTTTTAACAAATAACAATGAATTATTTGTTTATGGAGATAATGAATATGAACAAATAATTAAGAAAGGATCTGCAAATGAATTGATAAAATTAGTTGGTGATTTATCTTTTCTTAATGGATCAACAATTTTAGATGCTTTTGCAGTTCGTTTAAGTCATTTATCAGTTATTGTTTCAAACTCTTTAGATATTTATATTTTTGGTTATTTTGGTGATTCATTAGGAGGTTCTTTAACTAAAGATACAACTATGACAAATGGTAAAGTTAAATTAACTCAATCAATATTTCAAAAGAAAAACAATTTAAACGAAATTAATGAAATGACATCTGTCAATTTAAAGGAAATTAATGAAATGACATCTGTCAATATCATTAATACAACTGTATTAAAAGAAGAAGAAAAAGAACGCAATAATAAGTACGATTACAGTAAAGGAGAAATTTCCATTTATGGTGGATTTTCAAGTATGATATTTGTGGATAATTTAAAAAGAAGTATTTGGTTGGGAGGAATGAGAGGAAATTACTTTACAAATGAAACATTTCATTTAAAGGAAATTGACAAAGATTTATTTACTGATGCAAGAGAACAAGTATTGGATGTTGCTGTTGGTTCAAATGTTTATGGTGTATTGGTTGGGATGGTAAATTTATTTAGTGAATATATGTTAAATAATTTAAAGAAAATGGTAGATTGTTGTTGTAAAAGAATTGTAATGAATGAAAATGAAGAAAATGTACCATTATCAGATATTGATTTAAATTGTAGGAATTTATTAGATCGGAAATAATTTAATGTCTACATAGAATTGCACATTATAAGTTAACAACAAAATGTAAAATAAATATCAACAAATATTTTTCTTTTCATTTTGTGGAAAGAACTTAATCCTAACTGATTTTTTTTTGACAATACCAAATAAAGGTAATAAATAATTAAACTTTTCAATTTGCAAGCAATCTAATTTTGTAAACTTTGTTAAACAATTATTATTCTTATTAATGTTTTTAATTCCCAATTTTTCGGTATAACTATTTCCTAAAACATAACAAAACTATTAGATTTACTTTATTATAAGGAGGTACACTTCTTTATCAAATCAAAACAGCTTTTATCCATAATAAGGCATGTAAATGTCAAAGAATATTTTTAGGTGAATATAATTTGTCAAATTTTTTGAAAAAATATTGTAACGATTGGAAAGAATTAAAAGAATTAAAATAAAAACTTTAATTTTTATTAAAAAATCTTATTTTTTATACAATTTCATAGCTTCACCTTTATATAAATCAAATACTTATTTTTCATCTTTAAAATTAGACTCATATAAATAACAAATTATAGATTTTCTACTATCTTTAAACTTTTCAACATTATAAAATAGCTTTTTTCTTTTAAAAAAAACAATACCACCTTCTTGAATATCAATAATTTTATTTTATTCGGATAATATTAAGTCGTTTTTTTTAATATGTCCAATAATAGTTAAAACATTAACACTATTTATACAATCATAATTATCTTTATGTAAACTTTTAAAATTAATTTTGTTAATACTAACAAAAAGATACTTAAAAAATTTTCTAATTTTTTATTAAATTCTTTAAAATTTTCTTGTAAAAACATTTTTATTATAATAAAATAATATTTATTATATTTTTTCTATTTTTGTAAACTTTATAAAAAATATTATTGGTTAAAACTATTAAAAGTAAATAATAATCAATAAATTCACTATTATATCTTAATTTTTTATTTTTAAATTATAATTTTTCAGTTTATTTTTTTAATTTTTTTAAAGTACGACATGAAAAAATATTTTTAAAAATCATTAAAAAAAATTGTTTAATTTTTTTTTTAATAATTATTCTATAAATTCTTTTATTAATTTTTTTTCTTTTTTCTACAATTTTTTTCATTCTTTCCTTGGTTAGTTTTTTATTTAAAGAAAAATATTTATTTCTAATTTTTTTGTATTTTTAATAAAATAATATTGAAAAAGATTTATATTTTTTAGTTTTTAAAAATGTTTTTAATAATTTAATTTTTTTTATTAATAATAAATTCTTCAATATAATATTTCAATTTTTCACAAAAACTAATATATGTTGCATGAATATAATGTTTGTTGTTGTTTGATGTTTTAAATTTAATTTTAAATTTTTTATTAACTTTTATTATAATTCTATAAATTGTTTTTCTATAAATTATATTTCTTGCTATTAAATTAAAAGTTTTCTTATAATTATAAATATTTATTTTTTTTATTGATTTTTTTTATTAATTTTATTTTATAAAAAATAAATTTATTAATTCATTATATTATATATTTAAAATTATAATCTTTTAATTTTTAATATTGTATTATTTTTTTTTATTTTTAAATTTATCTATAAAATTATTTATAATTTTATTATAAAATATCTCTAAATTTAATTGATCTACTTTAATATTTAAATTAAAACAAATCTTTTTATATTTTTTTATTTAATTTAAAAATTATATTCATATTTCTACTTTTTTTTTTAATATCTTTTTTTGTCTCATTAAAATTTGTTTTAGTTATTATAATATTATTATAAATACTTAATAAAACCTCTTCTATTTCTTTAATCAAATTTGGTTTATTATTATTATTAATATTTTTATTAAAATTAAATAAAATTAAAATAAAATTATTATTTTATATTTTTAACATAATTTTATTAGTTCTAAATTCAATTTTTTTAAATGTATATTCATTATGTTTAAAAAATAAAAATAAAATTCTTAATTTTTTCATTTAATTTATAATATTTTATATAAATTACTTTATTTAGTATTTTTTTAACTTTAATAATTTTTTTATAATTAAAAATATCTTATTTTTATTAATAAAAATATTAAAATTATTTTTATTTAATATTTTTTCTTTATTTAATAATTTATTTAATATATCTTCTTCATTTAAAAAATCATTTAATAACAGATTTTCTATTTTATTTTTTTTTGAGCTTTCTTTTTGTAAATTTAGTAAAATTTTTAAATTATTATTTTATAAGTTATTTAATAAAGTTATTTGTGATAAATTATTTTGTATATTTATTTTATTAATATTATTTTTATTTTAAATATTTTTATTAACATAATAAATTTTTTATTATTAATTTTTCTTTTTTTAATATCTATTTTCATTTTACCTGTAACAACTGAATGTTTTATAATAAATTTATTATATTAATGTAATATTTTTATTGTTTAATTAAAAAATAATAATAAATTACTAATTTTTTTATTGTTAAAATAATATATTATATTAAAATATATATATAATTATCAGTATTATTAATATTTGAATATAAATTATATATTAATAATTTAAATTTATCAATTAATTTTTTTAAATTACTTAATTTTTTATTTTTAATATATTATTACTATTTTCATATTTTTTTATATTTTTTTATTAGTTGTTTTAAAGATATATTATTAAATATATATTTACTATTACTAAATAAAATTTTAGTAAATATATATTTAATTAGGTTCTATTAATATAAATTAATAATTTATATTTTGTAAAATATTTTATTTAATATTTTTTTTATTATTACTTTTTTATTAAAATATAAATTTATTAAATGTTGATAATTTATGTAATTTATTTAAATATTATTTTTTATTTCTTTATTTAATAAACATATTTTTAATAAATATTCAAAAATATATTTATTTAAATATAAAATATAAATTAATATATTTTTAGAATGAATTAATAAAATATATATTATTTCTTTAGTATTACCTATTAATAAATTTTTTTTTATAATTATATTTTATACAAAAACATTTATTAACTCTTAAATTAATATAAATCAAAAATCTAAAAAATATTTATTTTAAATTTAGTATTTTCTTTAATAAATAATATAACTTCATTTTCTTTAATTATAATTTCTATTCTATTTTTTATTAACTGTTTTATTTTATTTTATAAATTATTAATATATTTTATTATATTAATTTTTTTCTTTAATATATAATAAAACAAAAAAAAACATTTTCTTTCTTGGGTTACAAATGTATTTAAATTTAAAATTATTAAAATTACAATAACAATTCTTAAATTTTCTATGGTTTTTCTATTTATACTTAATTTTATAATTATTTTATTAAGTATATTTTTAGTAATAATTTTTTTATTTTATATTTTTTTTATATTTTGAAAATGATTTTTAATATATGTTTTTAATAATTTATATTTTTTTTTAATTTAAAGTTTTTAGTTATTGTTTTAATTAAAATTATTAATTTATTTGGGTTCTTTTTAAAATAATATAATAAAAAATGAGTTAAATTTATATTATTAATATTTATTAAATCTGAAAATATATTAAAAAATAATTCTTCTTTTTCTTTTATACTTTATAAACTATTTGTTGATTTACGTAAAGAATTATGTATTATAGAAATATAATTTTTATTATTTTTAAACATTAAATTCATTTATAATATTTATTTTTTTAATATTTTCTTTATTTTTATCATATTTATTTATCATATCACTTAAAATATTATATATTTTATTTTTTTCTATTAATTTTAAACACAAATAAAAAAGATAAAAGATAAATAAATAAAGATATTTTTTATTTTTTAATGTTCTAATATATTATTAATTATTTTACTTTAAAACTTCTTATAACATATTTAAAATTACATTTAAATAAAAGAATATCTTCAAATTTATTAAAAACAAATACATAACAATTAATTATTTTAAATTATTTTCATATTTTAAAATTTGTTTTCTAATTTTAAATTTACTATGAAAAATATTATAAAAAATAATTTAATTGTAAACATTTAACTCTAATTTTACATTGATTTAAAATAAGTAATATCTAAAGAATAATGTAAAATAAAAGTATAACATTGTATAAATTAATTTAAACAAGCTTTTTTTTTAATTGACTCTTCTTTATGTAATTCAGTGTCAATTATTAAATTATAATGATCTTTAAATAATATAAAAATTTCATTCCAAATAGAATTTATTTTTTTATTTTTATGTCCATTATTTATAACAATTTTAAATTTATTATATTTTCTTTTTTTCTCTTTATTCATTACCAAACTTGTCGCCATAACATGGTTCGGTTTTACCCTAAAATATCCTTTTTATCCTTATCAAAAAAATGTCACTAACAACAAAACACAAAAACATTTTCAATGAAAAACTTTATTGTTTTTGTGCCAATAGCAATTGTGTAATTCGACACAATCATAAAATTGTAAAAATTACAAGTATGGGAGAAAATGTTTGTTTTGCAAATGAATTAAATGAAGTTTATAAAATTGATTCAACCGAAGGAGATTATTATTTATTAAATCCGGAATCAACAAATAGTTCAACTGCAATTAACAAATTACCAACTTATATTCCAATAAAATTTTTATTGGCTGGTTATTTTCATTTAATTGTAATTTTAGAAAATAACTTAATTTATGGTCATGGAAGTACAGGTGGTGGTCAATTAGGATCTATAAATTCAAGTCACGTTGATAAATTAAAGTTAATTAATACAAGTAAGGTATTTAAAACAAATAATGAAAGAAATAATAAAAAGGAAAGAAATAAGAAAGAAAATGGTCAACTTGATTAGTTCAATTAATATCAATTAGTTCTTATCGGAAAAAGTAATAATACATACCTAAAACTACTTTATCTTTAAAAACATGTTGATTTTCTTTAATTGCTTTTAAATAGGCATCTGTTCTAGGCTTGTCCTTTATCATTAGTTCATGAACAAAAACATCAAAATAAGATTGAAAATAAGTTGAATCGGAAGATGACATTTTTTTTTCACACAAAAAATTCGGTATTTTTTTGTAACGTTTTTATTTTTTAACAATTTTTATTTTTTTATTAAAAAAAATGTCAGTATATAAAGTAATTAAAGAATTTTTAGCAGTTGAGAGATCAATGCTTGTTGACACTGCAAGTTTTAATTTAATATTTTTTTTAATTTACAATTTTTTACAAAATAATAAAAAATTAGATCTGTCAGAAATTATTGAAATGTCAAATCAAAATTCTGATATTTATCAATTATTAAAATTTCAAAATAAATTATCAAAAATAAAAAATATTTTAAATTTATTTTATATAGAAAATAAATTTAATGAAAAAGAAAAACAAATTGTAAAGGAATTATCACTAATTTATATAGAAAATACAAAAATAATTCTTTTACAACAAATTAAAAAATATAATTTTTTAAATAATACTTTTAATTCTTTACAAAAAACAGATAATAAATCTTTTATTAATTTAACTTTAACTTTAATTAAAGAATATACAATAAATTTTAATTTATACAATGAATATTTATTATTTATAATAATTTATAATCAATACAGTACATATTTAAATAAATATATATCTAAAATTATAAATCTTAATGATCTTTACAATAATTTATTTATTAAAGAAATGCCACAAGTAACGCCAGTAGTTAGTGTTATCTATTTCCTTTCCAGATTACCTAGATATAGAATTTTATTTGGTGAAATGCAAAAGCAAATAACGCCTTTACTTTTAAATAAAGAAGAAATCAATAACAAAGAAGATGAAATAAACAAAGAAGAAGATGGAAATAATAAAAAAGAAATAAATTTACAGCAACAATTAGATGAGATGTTATTGTTTTTTGAAGAGAAATTAAGATTTTTTGATAATCAATGGAAAGAATATCCATTTGATTGTATAGAAAATAATTTTAAAATATTTGTAAGAAATTTTAAATTGTTAAATAATTGTAGTAATAGTTATTGTTTGTATAATTCATTTAATTTATAAATATTAAAATACATGTATATTACAACAAACTACATAATTTTACAATTAATCCATTTAAAACTCATCTTCACTATTATTTACAGTACTGTCTTCTATCTCTGCATAAGAACTCGATTGTGTTGAAAAATCTTCACTAACTACCACTTCCATAATCCTTTTAAACGATTATCAATTGTATGATTAGTACCTGTAATTATTTGAATAATTTTCATTGTATTATCTATATACTTAGGTCCAAATACTTTTAAGGCAAATTCTATATCTCTTAAATGTTCAATTTCTTTATTTCTAATATTTGTGTGACTTTTTAATAAACGAAATAGTATGTATAATAATTTATCATATTCATTGTTATTGTTATTATTAGTAGTAGTAGTTATTGTGGTTGTTGATGGAGAACCTTCTTTTTGTTCTGCTTGTTCTTTTAATTGTGAATGGTAATGATTCTTTTTCATTCTTATTATAGCTCATTCTAACCATTCTTCTAAATTTATTTGATTTAATAATCTAATTAAATAAAATAAATATTCATCATTTCCTGCCCATTCTTCAATTTTAAATTGAAAATTATTAGAATTTTCTGAAGTAACAGTAGTAGTTAATATTCCAAATTGTTGTAATATTTGAAATATTAATTTTTGTTCATCATTTTCTTGTTCTTTATTATTTTCAATATTAATTATTGCAGCATTTAATTCATTGTTGTTGTTTTGTTCTTCTTGTTGTTGTTGGATAATTAATTTTTGTAAAATATTCAATATTTTGACAAGTAATTGATAATTGATCTAATTTTAAAGTAGTTAAATATTCTTTCCATTTTAATCCTAATATTGTTTGTTTCCTTTTTAAGGCAATAGATTTATTATTTTTATTATTTTGTTCAATTACTGTCGACATAAATTCTTTATTTTCCTTTTCAAATAGTAATAATAAATTTTTAATTTCTTTAATTGTTAATTTTACTCGTTGTTTTATTTCCACTTCTCTTTTATAGTTTTTAATTTGGTTCATTGTGACTAAAACAGTTAGAACTTTAAAGTTTCTTTTAATTCTAGTAGGGATTTTTGTGTAGTTGGGATGTGTAATAATTTAATTAAAAACCTATTGTAAAAAAAATTCCACCATTTACAAAAATTGTAAATAATATAATAAAAATAGTTGCTGTAATAATAACTTCTTTTCTAACCAACGATAGGGAGTCTGTTGCTATTACTGGAATAGATAAACGTAAACTATTTACAATAAATATTTACAATAAATACAAAAATTTTGTAAATAAAAACTTACGCAAATGAATTGACACCCCTTACTCCTCCATAACTAAAAATAAATTGTGATTTTAATGAAATTGTTTTTCTCTTTCTTTTCCACTGAATTAAATTATAAAAAAATGTTAAAAAGAAAGTAATAATAAATCGATAAAATAAGTAAATACTAAAGCTAATAATACAAAAGCAGTATCCCATCCTAAATGTACAATTAATAATGTAGTACCTAAATATAAAAAGATTGATGATTCAACAATTGTTTGAGTATTATCCGAGGTAATATTCCATTTTAAGTAATGACCTAATAATATTCCACTAAATAAAATTGCATACATCCCACTAACTAAAATTGAATTACCAATAGTAAATGATGTCACTGCTACAATTATTACAATCATTGGTTCAATTTTTGTGGCAAAAGAAGTAAATTTTGAGAAGAATATTCCAATTAATCCAAATAAAACTCCAAGAATAAATCCACCTACACTCATATAAATAAATTTTACAATAATTAAGAAAAAAGCACTTGCATTGAATTGAAAAGGGTTTTCACTATCTGCCTGAGTTAGTCAGCAGAAATTAAGTACCAAATAATAAAAATTCAAGTAATTCATATTGATAAGAATATAAACCAGGAATAAAACTAAATCCCAATAAAGTAAAAGAAATACATAAAGCATTCAATAAAGTTCCTAAAACAGCATAAACTAAAATCAAAATAAAATTACTAAAAAAGACATTTGTATTAATTTGTTATAACACATAACCACTTTTAAAAATAATTGGTGGAAGTGAAAAAGTTAAAAACACATCATTACTAATTAATAAAACATAATCAAATAAATCTTCACTCGATGTAAATCTTAAAATAATTCCAATAATTATACCAATTAAAATAAGTAATGAACTTTCAGGTAAAATTCTTCTTAATGCCATTAAAATAATCTACAAAGAAAGATAGTTGTAATGTAATGTAAATTGTATTCATTAAGATTGTTGTTTGCCATCCTGCAATTGGTCCTATAGGTGTATTGGGAACAAGAATAATCATTTTTCGGAATTGTTCTTCTTTTTTATCATAAAGTGGCCAGTTTGTTTATCTGATAAATTAGAGATATTACCTTTTTAAAAGTTTAACAATTTAATAATTATTAATTTCATTCACTTTATGAAACCAATTGGTTTTTTTATGGATTGGGTTTTGGCGCATTTTTTTTACGATAAAATTGAATGTTTTCAAAAAGCATCACGTGACGGTTTCTAGGACAAATAAATATTATTAGCTATTGACAGTAGCTTATTAATCTATATTTTATTTATAAATTAAAACACCTTCGTTACAACAAACATAAATATATCCATTAACACTGCAATAATCCAATTGAAGTGGTGATGTTCTTTATCTGTAATTTTTTTAATTAACTTTCCATCTTTATTAAAAGCATAAATTTTTGAACCAATAAAATCGCAAATAAATAAATTTTCATTTGTAAAATCTTGAGTAATTCCCCAAAAAGTTTTTAATCTTATAAATTTTTTCTTTAAATTTCCATTAATTAAAGTTTTTATAAATTGACCATTGTCACAATTAAAGATTTGTATTTTATTAACTCTTGAATTACAAATTAATAATTGTCTATTTTTAGAATTTAAAATTAAAGAATATGGTCGATTTAATAAGTTATTATTTTGGTCATCATTGTTACTATTATTGTTATTTTTGTTGTTAACATCATTTCCAAATTTAAATTTAAAATTACCAAAAATATCAATTACAATAATTTCATTTAAATTAACATCTGAAATATAAATATAATTATTTATTGTATCCATTGTAACTGCAAATAAATGTGAATTATCATTTTTTGATTCATATATTTTAATTAAATTTTCTCCCTTTTTATTACAACGATAAATTTTTTTATCACAAGTAATAAATATTCTATCTTTAATTTGATCAACAAATAAAGAAACTGGTTGACCAGGCAATGTAAAATCATATTTAAAATTTCCTTCCAAATCATAAACTAAAATTTTACAATTACCAAAATCAGCAATAAATATTTTTTGTAAATTATTGTCAATTTTTAAATCATATATTTGAGTTTTATCAAAATTTGAAAAATTTTTATCATAAAATCTTCCAATCCTTTT
>CADWAF010000540.1:0-16900 GCA_902984215.1 Willaertia magna
TAAAAAATATTCTTCCTCATCTTCGTTGCAATCACCTAGAGTTTCTATTGCTTGAGATAATTCAACTTTAGAAATTTCTTTCTTTTCTAAAATGGTAAAAAACTTTTCATAGTCGTGATATTTGGCATGCTTTTTCTTTTTTTCTAACTCGTACAACCACTCATCATGATCCACTTTTGAATGGCACACAAGTTGACCAATGGATATAACTTCTTCGTTTAGTATAATCCTGTCTAATGGACGTACAATGTAATCATTCGTTAAAGATCCAACGTACATGTTGGTCATATCTACAACAACGTCTGCCCTTAAAGCTCCAGATAGCTTCAAAAGTGTTTCACATTTGTCAATTAATTTACCAAATAAACAAAACATTCTGAAATTCTTTGTACCTATGTTTCCTAAATACACTTCATCGTGGGCAATTACTTGGTGCACAACCAATGGCGTAATATTTTCAGAGGATAATAAATGATTTATACTATCAAGTTGTTTTTTTACCTTTAAGGCAGCCTCTAACGCTTTTGCTTTCATTTTCTCACTAGAGCCTGGCCAAGATAACAACAATTTGTTATATCTTTCAATTGAAATTTGAGCATTTAATTGTTTGGAAATAGTTGAGAAAGTTGGATAAATTCTTGAAAATACTTTCATGATATCAGCTGAATTATTGTAATGGTCAACATCAAAATTAACTAAACTAATATACAAACAGGTACATTCTTTCCAATGTAAACCAATTTGTAACTTATTCAAAGCATTTTGTTTTTTTCCAGATGAAAACTTGGACAAACCTACTTCAGAAAACGAATGGGATCCATCTGTGTGCGTGTTGGATCTAAAGGAATCACTATCTCGCACACTCTCTTTCAATCCTAATAAACGCTTGTCCTTAACTTCTATATCATCATTTTCTTCAACTAATAAACTTGTTTTAATTAAATGCTCTGGCAAGAAACTTCTCCACTCTTTTAATAACGCCACCATCTGGAATAAGCTTAAATAAATTTCATCTACTTCTGAAATGATAGATCTATGTGCTGTAATATCATCTAAACTCATCTCTTCAATCCTCTTAAAGTCTTTACTTAACACCACAAAAGGATGTGACACTAACAAAGCTATAAAGACCCCCAATATAACTACAAGCAATGTAGTTCCAAGTAAAACACCAACAGAAATATACGTAATTCTATTAGAAGATGCTAAAATATCATTTTCATTAAAAATAAAGTATAATTGCCAACCCAATTGATCAAAATCAAAATTAAATTTCCTAACAAAATAATTTACTCCCTTTCCATTGGATACAGTTATTAAATCATTTGTTGAAGTTAAATTTAACGAAGAATATTTGTCAATAACAATCCCTATTCCATTTGGTATTGTTTGATTTCTCATACTCACCCTATTCCTATCTAAGGCAACAGGAATGTTTGTTCCAACAATCAAACCATTAGATTCAGCTAATAAAATATAAGATTCTACTCCTTCAATAACAGATGCTTTCGATAACATCTTCTGTACATCAGACAATAAATAATTTCCTTTTGCTAATCCAATTTTTTCACGATTTCCAGTTGTATTGTAAATCATCTTTGAATAATAAATATTTAATTCACCTGTACCAATATTCATATAAGGTTGACCCCAAACATAATCTGTTTTTATATTAATTGAAGATTGATACCAATCTCTAATTCTAACATTATAGTTTGATAAATATAACATTTTGTCTGAAGCTAATTTACCATTACGGACAAGCCAATAATATAAATTCTTTTCATTTGGGCCCTTTCTGAAATAACCCAATTCTTGAGCTCCCGTTGTAGTATTTGTATAATAAAAACATCCAATATAAACATGATTAATAATATCTCCTTCACCTAACCCAATGTTAATATTGGTATTACTAAAACTCATAATTGAGGGATACAATTCTTCAAAACCATTATCTAAGTTAATTACACCTCTTTCATATCCCATCTTCACCATTTCAGCCTGGATTTTTATTCTCAACATAAAATCGGACAATTTTGAGGAAATTCTGAGATTTTCTTGATTCATAAAGGAATTAACGTTTTGTCGGGAACTTTCTATGGACGTAGTTAAACCAACTATAAAAATAACTATAGCCGCAATAATAGATTGTATAAAGATGATTAAAATAAATATTAACCGGATAGATAGTAATGTTTTAAGAATTACATTCCTTTTTCTCTATGGTTGTTGTTAAGGCAAAGGCATTAAGGCTAAATTAGATACTTACCCCTAGCAATTTAAACAGTATAGAGTCTTTGGATGCTTCCTCACTATTTATACTTTGCTCCGAGAAGTCTTCCTTATCAGTTTCTCTAATTTCGTTAATAGTTTCAGGAAATATTTTCTTTGTCATCATTACTTGTATTTTTTCTTTTGATGTGAAGAACCTCCACACCCCAAAGAGCAAAAGAAAGAAGTTGAATGAACGAAAATGGTAAAGCGAAGGGAATCTTGTTTCTTAATAAATTTACTCCCATATTTAACTTGAGACATTATTATGAAAAAAAACTGAATCTGTTAAGTTCAATAAGTAAGCTAATGTGTTATTTACAATTATTAATTCTACTCTTGGGAAAGCAAGTTACATATTTTATCAAACTCAGGATGTGTGGCAATGTATTTACGTGTTTCTGTCTCGAATAAGTTCAATAGCTCATCATCTGCCTCATCAATATTTTTCTCATAAAAACCACCAGGATTTAATCTAAAATATTCACACAATGATTTTCCATCCTTGAAAAATTCCATTTGAGACATAACCATTTTATGAATCTTTTCACTACTTAATTGCAAGCTGACCACAGAAAGTAAAGTGTTGATTGTTTGAGAAAGCCCCTTTAAGGCGCTCTTGATCTTTCCTTGTTTCTTCTTTTTTCCAGTTTCACCATTTAATGCAACTGAATCCTTGTCATCACCTGTTTCTTCTTTTGCAGATTTACCACCAGTACCCAATGAAACAAAAACAAATTTATCATGACCTGGCCAAATTTGCTTTACTTCACACAAAGCAACACTGGAAGGATCTTTGAAAGGTAAGGCACAAATTAAAAAATAATACTTACTGTTAGCAACTAAGGCTCCATCAACAAAATCAACATCTCCTATACGCTTACATTTAAAATACATTGGAGCAGCCGAGGTGGCTAAAATTGCATCCATAGCAGTGATACCAGAGGAAGTCTTTGTTCCTTTATAGAACGATGGGTGTGACTTATGTTGAGCGTTTTCTTCTAATGACTCATATTCAAAAGGATCAGAATAAGTTCTGAATGCAAAAGGCAAAGGTTCATCTACTTCTTCGTTAGGGTTGTGAGATTTGGACATTGTGGAACAGACAAAAGTTAAAGGCTTTTTAGTATGTAATGCATTTAAATCTGCGTCACCGTAAGCGTTGACAATAGTTCTTTCTATGTATCCTGCGTCGTACCAACTTTTTCCTTTTAAAACTTTAACAGTTTTAGCAAATGTCTTATTTCTGTTTGTCTTCAAGTCAAATACTGTCCTACCAATATCCAAGTACATTTCTTTAGCTTTTTTCATTGAAAATCCTTTTAGAATTAACATTGCAACGATTCCTCCAGTGGAGGTTCCAGCAACAAAATCGAATATCTCTGCTACGCTCTTTCCAACTTTCTCTTCAATGGCTAATAATTGTTCAATTAAAACCAATCCTTTCATTCCACCACCATCTAATGTCAATACTTTTACGGTTTTTCCTTTTGATTCCTGTCTAATCTTTGAAAAATCAGTTCTCCACCTATCCCCTATTTTAACATAAAATGGTTCTCTTGGAATTGATGGTGGTACTTCGTCATCTTTAATCACAACATTAAATATTCTTCTTCTTCTTTCTTTTCTTTCCAAAGCGTGCTCCTTTAAAAAGGTTGGTTCTTCAAAGTGGAATTTAGTTCCTTCTTTGTGTAAATACTTTACCCTTACTTTAATAGGATCATATGACTCTTGAATATATTTCTCTATCCAGAATCTTCTATCTAAAGCTTTAAGTAATAAATAATCAAATTTATATTCTTCTGTAAACTTTGGGCATTGTTGAAAAAGTGTTTCTACAAGGTTCAACAATTTGTTGTGACTGCCAAGTAATTGTTTTTGATTAGTTTTTCTATATTTCTTTGCAATCAAATCTTTAGGTACATAATATAAAAATTCTTCATCCCTCATTCTTTCCTCTTCATTCAATAAGGCTAAAAAGTCAAATGGACATAAAACCTTATTCATAACCTTTTCTTCTTCTAAAATGTCATGCTCCTCAGTCTTTACAGAAGTGGTAGAGTCATTTAGATTAATTTCATTTTCTTTTGATTCTTTTGGTTCTTTTAATGATTTTGCTTCCTTTTCTTTTTCCTTCTCTTTCTCCTTCTCTTTTTCTTTCTCTCTTTCTTCTTCCTTCTCTTTCTCTTTTTCAGCCTTTTCTCTTCTCTTTTTAACATCTTCTGCCCATTTTCTATATAATCGATACAATGTTTTTGGTAAATGATTTTTACTTTTAATTTTCTTTCCTGCTAATTTTTCAATTACTTTTCTAGCAAATGAAAAAGAATGATAATTATCATATGAATATGTATGTTTTGTATTATATTCATTAATAACTTGACAAACGTTATCAATTACTTTTGATACGGTATGTTCTCCTATATTGAACGGTATGGAAAGGTTTGATTTTCCATCAATTTCTCTTTCATAAATTACATGGACCATAGAATCTTCTAACCAAACATAAATTCTATTAAAGATTTTTACTCCAAACTTAAAGTAATCTATATCTCTAATCCACAAATCAGAAGCAACTTTAATTTGTTCATATTTTTGAAATATAGCGTCAATATCAAAGAATATTAATTCCGCAGTAACATTAGTTTTAACATCTTCATTTCCAGATGCAAAAGAAGAAAATATATTTAAACTTCTTACTCTTCTATGAGTACCAGTATTCTTTGTTTTTACTGCACTTGGGGAATGGATTGCTTTGATCATTTCTAGGCTAGAAGCACTTCCACTTCTTCTAATTGTATTTGTTGTTGTAGGAAAGGCGTCTTCAATATTGACAACATTTGGCGGACAAGAAACTGGAGTAGTATCTGTTGATGTAGTTGATGCTAAGCTCAATTCCGAAGAAACATTTGGTAAACTTTGAAATTCGGAAATAGTCTTCTTTTCTTGACCTATATCAATAACATTTACTTGATCATTAAAATTAACAGAAGATACTGTTGTTGTTGTAGAAGGAGTAACTAATAATCCATCATCTCCACTACTAGTAACACTTGAAAGAAAATCAGTACTACCTGAATAATTCATTGTCGTTGTTGGAGTTTCCTCCTCTTTCAGCCTTGTTGGTGTTAGACCCTCTTCTTCTTTATTTTGACTAAGGGAGTTTTGAGACATATTTTCTGTTAAAATTGTATTATTAGACAATGCCGCTGTTGTTGTTGTGAAAGTCGTAGTAGTAGACGTTGTTGTCGTAGGAGTCTTTACGGTTGTTGTTGTTATTTGAGAATAAAGTTCTTCCTTTGTTTGGTCGCGGCTAGTATTACCGTTATTTTTAGATTTTGTAGTTTGTTTTCGTTTTAATTGTTGTTGTTTTGGCGCCACAATTCCAAAATTATTTTCTTCTTCCTCTTCTTCTTTCATTAATTCATAAAGTTCTTCTTCTGAAGTAAGTGCAAAATAGAAATTTCTAAAAGCGTTTTGTTCTGAAGAAATTAAAAGTTTTTTAGGAACAAATAGTTTTGTTGATAGATCTTGAATGTATTGTGAAGGTAATTGATTTGCGAATTGTACAATATTTTCGTCACTTTTCTTTTCAGTATTTCTGTATGTGTGAAAGAAAATTGGTGAATTTGCAATTTTTGTTTGAATAAATTGAAGGCTGTCAATATCTCTCTGTAACGTTTTACTTTTTTTTTCATTATTAGTATTATTTGTATTATTATTGTTATTGATATTATAATTATTTGGACTATTATTATGATTATTATCACTATTATTGTTGTTAACAATAGTATTAACAGGAACTGTACTAGTACTAGTTACAGGATTATTTTGTTCTTGTCCTTCTATAACTCCTTGTTCTTCCTTGTTATTGTTATTGTGACTAATAGAAGGAGTACTAATGGACTCTGTGACGGTATTGCTATTATCCACTAGCATAATATTGGTAAGAGGATAAAAAGAGTTTTGGTTTGATTTTTTTTATTTTTGCGAATAATTTTTGTTACTATGTTTGTTTTGTTTTGATTTTTTGTGTAGCTCTCTATTTTTCTTATCTTCTTCTTTATATTTTTGTTCTTGTTCTTCACTTAGTTTGTAAACAGTAATTTCAATGTCACTATCTTTAAATAAATTAAATATTATTTCTTTTACTTTATCCCATATTAAACCATCTATTCCACATCCTATTCTGGGCATTGACAACTTTTTGACATTATGTTTTAACATGTGTTCTTTCATACTCGTCACACTAGATGTAAATTGTTCATAAGTAGGTTTGTGGAAATATCTTGATTTTGTAACTAAATAATAAATATATCTATTTTCTTCTTGAATAAATAGATAACACATTTCTCCAGGTTTTGCACCTTGTTGTTTTAATTCATCTACTCTTTTAAAAGTGTTTTTGAAAGGAACGGCAATACCAGCACTCATACTTAAATCTTCACTTACACAGTGGCAAAGTGAATCTTTAGATTCAAATAAATTACCAATAATTTCATTCATTTTGAATTTATTGTTTGTTTCTTCAACGGTATCTGTATTTAACATTTTTTTTAAATAATTGTTAATCTCAATCTTCTCGGTTACAATAAATATTATTGTCGAGCTAGTGCAATTTTAATATTACATAATTTATTTGTTTGAAATTTAAAGGACAATACTTTAAAGATTTTACCTAGAGAATTAAATGTTCTTAATTATATTTCTTATTCTTTCTGCATTACTAACTTTTCTATTATTTAATTCATTTAATGCTTCTGAACCAAGCTCTTCACGCAAAAGTACAGCATCATCAATAAGAGCTTGTTCAAAGTCATCTATTCTATAAGAATGTTTGACAAGACCCATAAGCTCTGTAAAATTATCATGATTGACGTCATAGTACATTGGCCGTGTTTCAATTAAACCATTTCCATTAATTTTATAAGGATTTTGATCTTCAATTAAGGTTTTCTTTTTCTTAGATTTGTTTAACATTTGTGTTAAAGTCAATTGTGATTCATCCTTCTCTTCTTTCTTTCCTCCTCTTAAATGTTCAAGTAATTCTTCATCAGAGGCTCCCCTAGTTGACCAATCTACACCAGAAAAGACATTACTATTAGATTGTGTCTGATATTCAGTTGGATAAATAGCTCTACCCACTTTATAAACATGTTCTAATTCTTCTTGTAGTGTTTCTTGACAATCCATATTTTCAATGTGCCTTGTAAGAAGTGGCATTTCTAAAAACTCAGATTGACAATCCCATAAACAATTTTCTTTATATTCATTAAGGTTCTTATTATTCTTAATTGGTGGATAAATATATAAATTCTTTTTGTCAAGAGTAGAACTACAATTCACATTGCTAAAAGCTTCATAAGAATTTATAGTAAGTGAATTCATATAATCATCACCAACAAATCCAGCTCTTCTCATTTTGTTTTCTAAATAGTTAGAAGATGCCTTAGTTCTTCTGTAGCTTTTAGCTTGAATTTGAGCTATTAAATATTCATTTCTAGATGGACGTTTTGGATGTTTAGGTTTAAAGTTCTTTCTCTTCTTAATAGGATCTTGTCCTTCGAGTCTAACGAGACGATAACGATAAACATTTGCCCCAAATCCACCACTCTTTAACTTTTGTGGTTCTTTCCAATAATCTGTAACCCAATATAAACCATCATATCTGTAACCTTCTTTAGGTGCATATTCAGAATCTAAATGGTGACCTCTTACTAAACGTATTGGTATTTTCCTTTCAACACTTAACGTTAAGCTTGTATTGTAAATATTTAAAATCTGATCAGAGGTATCAGTACCTCCTTGTCCAGTATATATAAATATATCACCATAATCTTCATCATAATATCCACCCATAGCCATAGCCACAATAGAATCACAAGGTGTTGTAAAATTACCACTTATACCTTGTTGAACTGGAGTATGTGTCTTAGCTTTTGAACAATCTAACCTAGTTCTATAAAGTGAAAATAATTTATCTCTGTGACCATAAAACCTATTTCCAATCTTTTTACCTTGATAAACAGGTCCTTTTTCAACCCATTCTTTCCAATCTCCCATATTTTCTCTATCTTTATCTGTTATTGTTGGACATCTTCTATTTTCCATTTCTTTCATTTCTCTAACAATTTCAACTTGTAATTTATCTTCATAATTTTTTAATTTTCTATCCAACCAATAGTATTTATTAAAGTTTTTATATCTTCCTCTTTTTCCGATATGAAAAACATTAACTTGAACAATTTCTGTAGGTTTCTTAGGGATAATTTGTATCATATTAGTTTCCGGTAATACTTTGATATCAACTTCACTTCTTTTACATTTAGAACCTACTTTATTTAAAGAATTATAAGAAGCATGATATAAATTACTATCATTCTCATCTTCTTCAAAAGAATGAGTTACTTCTAAATGTTGAATGTGAATTTCAGTTTCTTCTTGTTGTTGTTCTTTAACTTCATTACCTTCAGTCAAAAAAAATGTTTAAACAAAAGATCAATAAATTTTCCTTGTTGATCAACAAACAAGCCTTCCATAACAAAAAGAATATCCTTCCATCAAAAGGAAGCCTTCAAAAAACATATTTTTCAACAACTAGTTTTGCTCTAAACAATAATCAACAATTAGATAAAGATGAATTCTATTGTAGACTTCATTCTCTAGTTAGAGCTTATAGAAATTATGGACATTTAGAAGCTAATATTGATCCTTTAGAAATTAATAAACCTAAAGTGTATGTACTTTTTTAAACAATTTATTAATAATTTAATTAATAATTTTATAATTCAATTAATATTTAATATAAAAATATTTATAATTTAATTAATTTAATAATTAATTAGAGGAAGTACATTAGAATTAAATACTAAAGCTTATCAACTAATTGGAGATAAAGAAATTAACATTGATGGTATTTTACACATTGGTGACAAATCCAATCCAAAAAAGAGTGCAACCATTGAAGAAATTGTTAAATATCTAAAAAATGTTTATTGTGGAAATATTGCAGCTCAATTCTCACATTTAGAAACATCTAAAGAACATTATTGGTTAGCTAAACAATTAGAATCATCTTATATTGAAGAAATGACTAATGAAGAAAAGAAAAGAGTAACAAAACTATTAATTGAAAGTGAAACATTTGATCATTTCATGGGAAAGAAATTCCCTACTTGTAAAAGATATGGTTTAGAAGGATGTGAAAGTATGATTTATGCGATGGATGTTCTTTTAGAACATTTAAGTGTTGAATCAAATGTTAGTGATGTTGTTTTAGGTATGCCACATAGAGGAAGGTTAAATTTAATGACTGGATTGTTAAACTTTCCAGCTAGAGCTTTATTCTCTAAGGTTAAGGGAAATTCTGAATTTCCAGAAGAATTAATTGCTACAGGTGATGTTTTATCACATTTAGGTATTACAACAGAATTAAAATATAAGAATAATACAAATGAAGAAAAGAAGATTGCATTACATTTATTAAATAATCCATCACATTTAGAAGCAATTAATCCTGTAGCATTAGGTAAAACAAAAGCTAAAATTGATTCTGGAAAGAATGCAGTTTGTATTTTAATGCATGGTGATGCTGCATTTGCAGGACAAGGTATCATTTCAGAAACATTTACTTTATCTAATCTTCCACTTTTTACAACAAATGGATCCATTCACATTATTTTAAATAATCAAATTGGTTTTACAACACCACAAACTTTAGGTAGAAGTACAAGATATTCTGCAGATATTGCAAAAATGTTGGGTTGTCCAATTTTAGTTGTTAATGCTGAAAGTGTGAAAGATGTGAAAAGGGTAATGACTATTGCGGCAAAATATAGAGAAAAGTTTAGTAAAGATATTGTTATTGAACTTGTTGGTTATAGAAGAAAAGGGTAAGTTTATCATACAATATTTTTAATATTTTTAAACCATAATAATTATTTAAAATAATAATTTAACATTATAATAATTTACTAAAAATTAATTTACAGACATAATGAATTGGATGAACCTAGTTTTACTCAACCTAAAATGTACAAAGTTATTAGAGACAGACCTACTTTTCCAACTATCTATTCCGAACAATGCATTAAAGAAGATACCTTAACAAGAGAAGAAGTAAATCTCTTTAGAGAAAAATATGTAAATCATTTAGAAATTGAATATAAAGCAAGTGAACACTATAAGCCTGAAAAGCGTTACTTTTTAGGAGATTGGAAAGGAATTATTCAAGCTTCAGATTTCTCTAAATTAAAATTACCAATTACTGGATATAATATTGAAAAGTTAAAACAATTCGCAATTGCATCTGTTACCATTCCAGAAGGATTTAATGTTCATAAACATTTAGAAAAGTTTCATATCGGAAATAGATTATCAATGATTCAAGGTAAAGATAATAAGGATATATTTGTTGATTGGGCAACTGCTGAGGCTATGGCATTTGGTTCTTTATTAGATGAAGGATTTACTGTTAGACTTTCAGGACAAGATATTCCTCGTGGTACTTTTAATCAACGTCATTTAGAGTTTGTAGATCAAGAAAATGAAAAGAAAATTATTCCATTGTTATCTGCATTACCTAAAGGAGCTGAAAAGAGATTTGAATTAGCTCAATCACCTCTTTCTGAAGAAGCTGTAATGGGATTTGAATATGGTTATTCAATTGATAATCCAATGAATTTATCTATTTCTGAAATGCAGTTTGGTGACTTTTTTAATGGTGCACAAGTAATGATTGACACATTTATTTCAAGTGGTGAAGATAAATGGTGTTTGTCATCTGGAATTACTCTTTTATTACCTCATGGAATGGATGGTGCAGGTCCAGAACATTCTAGTGCTAGAATTGAAAGATTTTTACAATTATGTGATAGTGATATTAATACTGATGAATTAGTTCAAAAAAGAGTTAATATGTGTGTTGTAAATTGTACTACACCAGCAAATTATTTCCACGTTTTAAGAAGACAAATGAAAAGAAACTTTAGAAAACCATTAATTGTATTTACACCAAAAACTTTATTGAAAAAGAAAGAATGTGTCAGTAATATTAATGAATTTGGTGAAAATACAATCTTCCAAAGAGTTTTAAATGATGATTATCAACACAAAGATTTAACAAAAGTGAAAAGAGTAATGTTTTGTAGTGGTAAGATTTATTATGATTTATTTGAAGAAAGAAAAAGAAAGAATATGGAAGATGATGTTTTAATTATTCGTTTAGAACAATTATCACCATTCCCATTTGAACAATTATATGAAATTATGGGAAATTGGAATAAAGATTGGATGAAGAAAGTTCAATGGACTTGGGTTCAAGAAGAACATGAAAATCAAGGAGCTTATGTAAGTAATTTTTGTTGTTGTTTGTTTATATATCTTAAATTATTAAAGACATTTGTTGCACCAAGATTGAATAGAGCAATTAATACAATTATTCATGGTGACAATAGATATAATTTAATTCAATATATTGGAAGAATAGCTTTATCTTCTCCTGCTGTTGGTATTAAAACTCTTCATGAAAGAGAAGTTAAAGAAATTTTCCAAAAGGCTTTTGAATTGTAGATAACCTACTAATAGTATCTTTTGAGTTCTAATAAAATGATTGACAATTCATTATTACTTTGTGGCTTAACAATTATTTTATTTCATTTTTGTAAATGTGTAGAATTCTGTGCGCAAAACAGTTTAGAATTCTAATTTTCATTTAGATTCAGCAGGCAAGAAAATTTCAAATTAAAGCTTAAAAAAAAAAGAAATTAGCCTTTCACTCCTTCATTCATAAAACAACATAAGAATGAATAGCAATAATGACAACAACAATCCAACAGAACAACAAAGAGGACATGTGGAAGGCTTACTATCATTATTAATATCCAATGATAACCACATAACAGTAAACATTAATTCTAATGAAGAGGCACATGTTACTGAAATAACCGACGGACATGCATGCATACATGCCACTTCCCCATCCAACAAGCCCGTTATTAATCCTGAACAATACCAACCAGAAACATTACCTCATATCATTTCATTTAAAGGAAAAGTCATTGAAAAAGTTTACATTAAATTCCCTTCACTGGTGACAGAAAGTGCTCTCAACAATCTTTCTTTAATTCTAAAAGGAAAAAACATTAAATTTAAGGTACACAAATTCACATTGGGAAGACAAACTAAAAAACAAGCTAAAATTATTCGATTTAATCTTCAAAAGATTAGATTTAATGAAGGTAGAGGGACAAGTACAGAGAAAACTATTCGATTACAAATGGAAGATAAATCAATTGGTGAGAAGCTTACTTATATCACAAAGGAAAATGATCAAAACTTAAAGCAACAATATGATCAATATATGAAAGAGCAAGGTGAGGCAATTTTGTTAAAAAATGTAATACATTTTACAATTGATGATGAAATAAATAATTTTTAATTTTTTGTCTTTAAAATTGTTGTTATATAATTGTTCTTTTGCTTTTAAATAAATTTATGGAAATACGTTAAATTTTTACAATTTTGTTTTACAAAATTTTACAAAAATCTATTTCATTCTTTCCTTAATAAAATTTAAACAAGGTTCAAACCACATTGTAACATGTTGATTTGGTAATAAACTACTAAAATAAATAATATTATTTTCCTTAAATATTTGTTTTAAAAATAATTTAATTTCCTTTTCTAATCTATTTTTCTGAATTACATTAAAAATCGTGTCAGAATTAAACAAAAACGTTTCACTATTTGTAATTTTTTTAAAAAATAATTTTGAATTTAAAGTGTGAAAAGCTCTGTCAGCGATCTTTTCAAAGGCTTCATCACTATCATCTTCTTTTAAGGCAATCTCCGTGTTGGCCGTCGTTGTTGTTGTTAAGCCTTTCGTTATTGTTGTTATTGAATCATTGTTATTATTAGTTGCTTCTATTGTTTCATTAAATTCGTTTGTATTTGGTGTTATTATAAAACTATCCTTTATCTCAAAAGAAGAAGAAGAAGAAGTAGCCTTTAAGCCTTCATTTTCTTTATTTTCTTCTTTTATTATTGTAGTTGTTATAGGTATATTATTATTTGTTATTATATTTCTTGTTGTAGATTGCACATTATCTTCTTCTTTTTTAATTGTAGAATCCATCAAAGGCTTATTATTATTATTTATTGTTGAAGAAGAAGAACCTTGATGACGTACTTTTCGTTTGGAAGGATAAAACTTTCGGAATAGTTCTTCTTCTGGTTCTTCAATTAATTCATCTTCTTTATATTCATCTTCTTCATCATCGCTATCAATTTCATTATTCAGGCTAGATGCTTTATAAATTACTTCTTGAACGGTGGCTGGAAAAGAAACTTCAAAATCGTCATCCGCATTGAGAGAAGTAGATTGAATATTAGAACAAATAATTTCATCATCTACAACTTGTAATTTTTCCATTTCTTTTACTAACTTTTCATCTCTTTCGTTTGTTTGCAAAATCTTTTCTTCTTCTTTTTGTTCTTTTTCTTTCTTCAAGTCATCGGAAGGCAACATTTTTTTTTTAACTAAAAAAAATACACAGATTAATTTTAGAGCTTAATTGTTTAAATAATAATTATTTGATAGATAATTATTAAAAAAAATAGATTTAATTATTTTGTAAAGAATTTAATAATAAAGAATGATAAAAAAGGAAAAACTTTGTGTGTTAGATGTTTCAGATCATGTAAATGAATTTGAAGATTTATATTTTAAAGAAGAAATGTTTCATAAAGAATTAAATATTGAAATTCATTCTTTTCATGTTGCCACTAATCAATGGCCATTATCATCATCAACCATTAATATTGACAATAACAATAATACCCATAATAACAACAATAATAATAATAATAACAAAGAAGAAATAATTATTGACGATAATAAAGAAGAAGAAGAAATAATTAATCAAATATTACAATACATTCAAAATAATTTTATTGGTATTGTAATTAGTGGTTCTGTAGATTGTTGTTTAGATGATTCTTTAATTTATATTAAAAGATTAATGACAATTATTAAAAAATTAATTGAAATTAACTTTCCAATTTTAGGTATATGTTTTAGTTCACAATTAATTATTAGAACTTTATTTGGTAATAAATATATTGTTCATTTAAAAAATTTACAACAAGAACCTGAATTTGGTTTTATAAAAATTAAATTAACAACAGAAGGATTACAAAATTTACTATTTAAACATTTTAATGAAAATCATAATGAATTTATCATGTCATCTTCTCATGGAGATGGTTTCCTATTAGAACAGTTAGCAAAAGAAAAGAAAATTATTCACTTAGCCTTTTCAACTTATTGGTCTAATCAAGCTTATCAAATAAATAATAAAAATTGTTGGGGATTACAATTTCATCCTGAATTTAATGCGAATGTAACGAATGGAATTATTGAAATAGCCTTAAAAGATGGTTTTATAAAACGAACGTTTAGGGATGGAGATTTAAAGGAAGAGGAAAGAGAGGAAATTGCAACGCGCATTGCAAAGAATTTTATTTTTATTTGTTTGGAAAATGTTGAAAAGAAGAATTTAAATAATATTTAAAATAACAAGAGAAATTAGTTGTTACAGTTGTTAGCTTTAATAAGAATTTTAAGGGAATTTTAATAAAAAATGTAAGTGTTTTTTATTATTTTAAAAATTTAACCAATTTAATCAAATTTACAATTGTTTTAATTAGTTTTTTTGTTATTATTATTAGGGTTGTTGTTTATAGTACAAGAAGAAGACAATGTTAATTAACGGTATTATTAGGAAATAATAATGATAGGATAGGCTTGTATTAAGCGTAGTTGATGGTAAGTGGTTCTTCATATAAAAAAGAACTCATAATGATAATACCTACAACTAACTTTAACTAGAAAAGTCTAAGAAGGATCCTCTTCTAAATTGTTCTTCTTGTAAGAAATCTCTTTGATATTGTTTGGTATTTATTTGATTAGCAAGATTAACAATTTGATCCTTCTCTCCATAAGCCAAGTCAAATGAATAATAGAAAGTAGGTTTCTTTGGAAGTTTTTGTTGCGCTAATGTTTGTACATTAACAGAATGACTAATAGTAGTAGCATATGCTGTACCAATAACATTATAGTGGTAATTTCTCTTAGATAAGTTAAAAACTAATTGTTTTACTGCAGAGTTGACGGTGTTCATTGTTATTATTATGGTTTGGTTGTTATTTAATGTAGGCTTGTTGTTTTCAAGGCTTGTTGCAAGGCAAGAAAGTTTTAAAAGCAAATAATTCAGAAAGTTTATGCAAACTTTAAATTTGTTTTTTTTTGATAATTGAAGTGACCAGTCATTCCAGTAACTCTCTGCTTTTTGTAGTGCACTGGTTTTTAGTAATTTGGAGAATTTACGAGAGATGACGCACTCGGAATGGTAAATTTTTCGAAAATTTGTAAACTTGAGTGCTTTTTGTGGTGATTTGAAACAATCGGGAGTATATTCCGTAATCTTGGCGCCAAAAAAATACAATTACTCAAGAATAATTTTTTACTTTTATGAAAATTACTCGAGATACATTACCTTTATATCAATTTAAATTATGCTTTATGCATAATTACTATAATTAATGATTTGTATAATGAAGAAAGTTATTGGATTTTTTAATTGACTGACATTAACAATTTATACATTAACCTGTAGTTGTTTTTTAAACCAAAGTTTTATTGTAAGACGTTTTATTGATTATTTTTTTATTTTTATTAAAGCTAATTTTAAAAATTAAAATTAAATTATTCCTTAGAACCTTAGAGCCTGGAATCAATTGCCTTCTGGGAACAACATTCTATTAATTGACAGACCCCACAGCAAAATTCAAACCAATTAGCAAAGTCATCCAAACAAGGCAAAAATACATATTAAAAGACTCTATTAAAAAATAACGTTAAGATTGATAAAAAGGAAGAACAGAAATAAATGCAAACGTCGACAGTCAGTCAATCACAACAACAACCAAGATATAGTATAACATCAGTTATTGAACAAAATATATTTGTTTTACTATTAGGTTTATTTTATTTAATTATTGGTATTTTAAATGCCGTTCAATATTGTATTCTCTTTTCAAGTTATGAATTTAATATAAATGAAAGAGATGCAAAATTAATTTTATCTTATTATATCATTGATTTTATATTTTATTTATTATTAATTATTTCAGCCTTATTATTATTCGCAACTATTATATCAAGTGTTAAAAATAAGTGGAAATTACATTTAGTTTTAGTGACAAGTTATACCGCGGCAATTTTTTTGTGTATGATATTTTCAATTACAAGTATAACATTAAGTATTGTTATAATGGTTAGACATAATGTACCTATAGGCTTTACAATAATTAGGACTTTAACGCTAGCACTTGTGTTTTGTTTCTTTTGCGCATTAATTCATTCGTTTTACTTACCAATAAAATTTAGACAATCCGCGAGGGAAATGAATGGCAGTGTGGATAGTGGTGATGGTAGCAATCGGGGTGTTGGAAAGAATGTGGAGGAAGAAGAAAAGAGGCAGAATGGCAACGGGGACTATAACATTGTAAATTTGGCTTAAAAGTTTAAAAAAGCACAATAAACAAAATTATTTGGTCAGGGTGGGAT
>CADWAF010000543.1:0-28842 GCA_902984215.1 Willaertia magna
TAGAAACAATAGGAAAAACCATTGTAAAATTACCATTTAAGTTAATAGATAATAAAGAGAATTAACAATTTTATAAATTTTAACATTTTAAAATGAATCAAATTCTTCAACTAGTTCATAATCAAAAGTGTGCACAGTTTTGTAATCCATTAAAAATTTAATAACTCTGTAAAGTTTCTTCTTAGGCAAATTGCATTCACATTGTTCAATTATTTCATCCCAAACTTCACTATCCTCTTCAGGCATAAAGGTGTCTTCTCTTGGGCCATGTCCTCCTACATCGATTGAAAATTGGGTGGTAAATCTAACATTGTTAATGAAGAATGAAAAAGCACACCAATAATAAAAAACGTCGTTATTAAAGCTGTCAATGTTTGCTTGTTTAATAATCTTAATATTTTTGAAGTGGTTGTTTACAATGGCTTCCATTTCTTTTAACTCGTTATTAGTCAATTTAATTTCTTTTGATTTTTTTATTCTTTTAATTATTTCTTTTCTATTCTTTTCATCATCTTTCAGTTGTTTCAACCTTTTTTCTTCCTTTTTGTGAGGTGTATTTGCTTTTTCAACAAGATTTTTCATGCTATCAAAGAAAGATATTTTGTAACCCAATTGATAGTTGTTATTGTCACCAAATGTTTTTAACTCTTTCATAAACTTGTAAGGTAAGGACAGATAGTGACACAACCAACTGTCTCTTGTAATTTTAGAAACCAAAGCGAAAGGATGTATTTTATCATTTTCGTAGGAACTGTAATCCAATATGAGAATAATAATTTCAGAAGGCAACAAAGAAAATAATGTATTAACACGTTTTGTTTTCTTTGTTTCTTTTGTTTTTTGTTTAACAACACCTTTGTGTTTTCTTTTCATTTTTTTGTTGTTCATTACAATTGCTACACGCAATCTTTCAATATCATCTTTTTAGGAAATTGTGCAAGCTCCCATTGTAAATGTAAACTGTGACATTAAATGTTACACAATTAAAATGTTCAAATTAAGTAACCCAGTATTTTGATTGGCTTATTTATTTAGTCACATTTCTTTAATCATAAATTTCGTTATAAGCAAAACAATCTTTATCAATATCCAATAAAAAGTCCATAACTTCATATAGTTTCTCTTTACTTAAATTACATTTACAATTATTAATTATTTCTTCCCAAACTTCACTATCCTCTTTAGGAATATATTTATCATCAGGTGGACCATACCCATCTAAATTTTGTGACTTTTTTGAATAAAATTTAATATCATTATTTAATACAAAAGAAAAGATATATTGAAAATAACAAAGTGTATCTCCATCATAATGAACTAATTTCTTAATTTTAATTTTAGAACTAAAATTATTAAAAAGATTTCTTAATTCTGCCAATTCATTTTCAGATAAATCAATCATTGCCGTTTCTTCTAATCTTTCAATAATTTGTTGTCTATTTTCAATATCATCATTTAATTGTTTTTTCTTTTTTTCTTCTTTTTTAAAAGGTGCTTTTACTTTTTTAGAAATATTTTTCATATCATTAAGAAAAGATATTTTATAATCAAAAGAGAAATTACCATTTCCAAATATTATTAATTTGTAAGGTAAAGAGAGATAGTGATTTAACCAACAATTTCTTGTAGTTTTTGAAATCAAAGCGAAAGGATGGATTTTATCATATTCATAAGGACAGTAATCTAAAATGTGATTTATAATTTCTTGTGGTAATAAAGAAAATGCAGTTGAATTGTCATGTTTTATTTTCTTTGAAATATCAAAAGTGGTGGTGTTACTTGTTATTTCCTTTCTTTTCATTTTTTTTTGAAAATTACAATATTTTACAAAACTTGTCAACTAAAATTTATTGTAATTTAATATTGTGCTTCGTATTCAAAAGTGTCTTCATATATCTCCAACAATTCGAAAATAATATCATAAAGTCTTTTTTTAGTCAAATTACATTTACACAAATTAATTATTTTATCCCAATCTTTACTTTTTTTTTTAGGAATTGTTAAATCTCCACCTGGTCCATATCTGTCTGCATCTTTTGAAAATGTAGAAATAAAATTAATGCCATGGATATCAAAATCTTGTTTATTTCTCTTTTTAATTTCTTCATCCCACATTTCACCACTCAATGCATTTACCTTTCCAGTTGCAATCTTTAACGCATGTGGATATTCTCTTGTTGGATTTTTAAAACTAATCCATAATGCTTCTCTTTGAAATAGTGGAATAAAAACACCTCCTTTTGGAATCCATTCTTTTGGAACTTTATTTAAATAATCATCAACTCTTTTAATTGGAAAACTACCTAAACTTGGTGGTAAAGGATAAACTTTACCATCTTCTGGAATTCTTAATGTTCTGTGAAATGATAATGATACTCTATCTTTTGGTTCAGAAGGATTGTAAAATGTTAATTCGTTTCTTTCAACCTTTACTTGTAATTTATTTGCAGAAGTGTTAGTAAGCATATTATTGTTTAATTGTTGTTCTTTTTTTTCTTTGATGTTTTTTGATTTCTCATGATTTTCCTCCTTTTAAAGAGTTTGGCGAAAGGTCAAAAGGAAAAAAAAGGAACAAGTTCGTAAAACACGTAACGTTTTTTTGTAACCAATAAAACATAACAGCTAACTACACAAAAAAAATAATTCTGCATTTTTTTTGAATTAACAAAAAAGTTTACAACAAGTTTTTATTTCATACCAAACCGTTAACTCGGGTATTTTCATAACCCACCCAATCAAGTAATTGAAGTTTAAATTAAAAAAAATAAGCTAACTCGTTTGTTAAATTTCAACCACAATTAATGATTACCACTAAAAAACGAAAAATAGAAAAATTAAAATTGTGGAATGAAGATATTTTATATGAAATTGTTTTATTTTTAAAAAAGATTAAAGATATTATTTATTTAGCGCAAACATGTCAACAATTTTATAATTGGATATTAAATAATGAAAATATATTAAATTTAATATTTAAAAATTATAAATTTAAAAAAATACCTGAAATTATTCCTAATTATTTAAATAATTTAAAATATTTACAATTTCCAAATATTGAAAATACTTTAACAGAAGAACAATTATTAAAATTTACAAAACTTGAAAATTTATTTTTATCCAATTATTTTAATTTTAATAGTTCAATCGTTGAAAAATTTAAAAACTTAAAAAAATTAAGTTTAAAAAAATATTATAAAAAAATAAATTTTGAAATTGTAAAAGACAACCTTACAGAATTAAATATTAATATTTTAGATAATGATGAATGGTGGAGTGAAAATAAACATATTGAAGTAAAAGATGAAGAAATTTCATGTTTACAAAATTTAACTTCTTTAAATATTTCTAACGTAACTTTAAATGGTTCTTGTTTATTAAATTTTACTAAATTAAAGAAATTAGAAATTATATATTCTTTAAATATTGAAATTAATGAAAATTTATTTACAAATTTAATTCATTTAGAATATTTAAAATTAAATTCATTTTATAAATTTACAGGAAAATTTTTAAAAACTTTAACAAATTTAAAAACTTTAATTTTAATTATAGTTGGACATGACGTTAAATTAAAAGAAAAATATTTTAAAAATTTAATAAATTTAAAAGAATTATCTTTAGAATTGATTTTTTTTAGAAATATTTTAAATTTAAAATTACCAAATTCGTTAGAAATTTTAAATATTCGTAAATGTTGTTATGAATTAACTGATGAAAATTTAGAAAATTTAGAAAATTTAAAAGTTTTAAATATTTCTGGTTGTAAAAATGTTAAAGGAAAATGTTTAAATAATATGGTACATTTAAAAGATTTAAATATTTCAGATGTAGGTTTACAAAAAAGATTTGGTTATTTATTTACAGTTTCTAGAAGTTTTTTGTTTAAATATATTTGTTTTATAATTTGTAAACCAATAACATAATTAAATTCTTGAAGATCATCTTTTAATTTCCATCTAAATGGAATAATTAACTTTTTCCAAATTAGTAATGCATTAATTGTTCTTACAAAAAACTTTACAACAATTAAATTATTATCATCCACTAAAATATTTCTTTCAAAAGTTAAACCTAATTCCTTAACTGCAATCATCTCTTCAGAATTCAATTCATATAAAGCATTCAAATTATTTAATAATTTATTTATTAAATTTATCTTTTTATCCATTGAAAATAATTCCCAACCAAAATAGTAATAAACTTTTCTAAAATTTTCAAAATTGTTTAACATAAAATTAAAATCTCCATTCATCATATTTTTAGGGATTGTAACATTAGTTGTTGGAAGATTAAGTGTTGCTTTTTCTTTTTTTAGATTGTAAACAAATTCATTATTTACTTTATTGTAATATAATAAACAATGTAATGAAAAATTAGGTAATAAAGTTAAAGTATAATATTTAATAATTAACAATAAATTATCCAAATTTAAATTACTATCAATAAAATTATTGTAATCTTTTTCTACTGTATTGTTTGTTTTTTGTAAAGTGTTATTATTAAATAAGAAACTAAATAAAGAACCTTCTCTACTCTCAGGTAAAGAACAATCTAAAGTATTGGTTCTAGTGTTATATTCATCACCAAGGTAACTTCTCATAAAAGTAGCAAAATTTAGAAAAATATCTGTTAATTTTTTATTTAAAAATAAAATAACTTTAAATCTATTTATAGATGTAAATTCAAGATTTTGTAAATTATAATTTTCTGTTTGTCTAGAACCAACGACTTGATAAGTTGTTAACTGTTCACACCAGTTAAAAAAATATTTTAAATTTTCTTTTTGTAAATTGGTTTGACATTTAGAATAAATTTTATTTTTAAGTTTTTCTTTTTGGTTTTGTAAACTATTGCCATCTTTTACAAAATTACAGAACTCTAAAATTATTTCGTCTTCTTCATTAAGAATTGATGGAAAATTTTTCTTTAATTTATAAATTAAATTTTCCACTATTAAATATTCTTGTACAAAACCAAAATTAAATATTTTTGAAAACAAAACTTGAATGCTCAAATAACCTTTAAAATAAAAAATATTTAATTCATCTTTTATTTCATCAATAAATTCAAATAAATTCTTATTTAAATATTTTAAATTTACGATAGTTAAACTATCACAAAAATATAAAATTATTCGCAAGCAATCTGTCGGCAATTCCATTAAAGACATTTTTTTAAAAATATAAAACATATTGTAAACTGCCTAGTCAACAGTAAAATTTAAAAAATGTCTTTAATGGAATTGCTTAATGTGTAAAATTTATTTTTGAATTACAACAGTCTTAATATTTGACCATTCTGAAATACCTTCTTGTCCACATTCTCTACCATAACCTGAATCCTTAGTTCCACCAAAAGGAAGTTCAGGGGCAGATTTTACAAATCCATTAACAAAAGATAATCCAACATCTAAACGTAAAGCTAATGAATGTCCCTTTGCAATATCCTTTGTATAAACACTACCACCTAAACCATAACATGATTGATTAGCTAATTCAATTGCATGTTCTTCATCTCTTGCTTCAATAATACTTGTTACAGGACCAAATAATTCATTTTGGAAAGCATAATTATCTTCTTTAACATTAGTTATTAAAGTTGGTTCAACAAAGAAACCATTCTTTAATTTTTCATCAGATGGTACATTACCACCAACTAACAAAGTGGCACCTTGGTCGAGAGATAATTTAATTTGGTCAACTAATTTATCACGTAAATCTTTTCTAGCCATTGGACCAAGGTCATTCTTAGAATCTAATGGATCACCCATCTTTAATGATTTAATTGCCTCAGCTAAGCGTTCTTCAACTTGTTTCTTAATAGATGATTCAACAATAAATCTCTTTGCACTAATACAAGTTTGTCCATTATTATTGTGTCTACTTATAATAGCATCTTTAATTGCTTGATCAATATCAGCATCTTTCAAAATAATAAAAGCGTCACTACCTCCTAATTCTAAAATGTGTTTCTTTAAATTTCTACCAGATTGTTCACCAATAATTCTACCAACTTGAGTTGATCCAGTAAATGCAACACCACGAATTCTTGAATCACTAATAGTGTTACTAACTTGTTCATTAGTAATAAATAAGTTTTGATATAATCCTTCGATTAAAACATCGCTTGCTTTTGATTTTTGTAAAGCTTTAACAAATGCTTCTTCAATTAATAAAGCGGTTTGTGGTACTTGATGATTATGTCTAATTAAAACTGAATTACCGACATACATTGAAGAAATACAAAATCTAATAACTTGCCAAAATGGAAAGTTAAAAGGTGCACATTGTAAAATTGGACCTAATGGTTGATTGACAACTTGTTGAATTATTTTATCATTTTCTACAACTACCTTTGGTGCTAAGAATTGTTTAGAATTCTTTTTGTAATAATCAATTAAAGAACAACATTTATCAATTTCTGCATAAGCTTGTGAAATTGGTTTACCCATTTCTAAACTCATCATCTTTGCATATTTTTCTTTATTTTGTTGTAATACTTCAATTAATGGATTCATTAAGATTTCTGTACGAAAATCAACTCTTTCATTAATATAATCTGTTAATTCTTTTGTTGAAGAAATATGTTTTGGAAATTCACCATTCCATTCTTTAAATGCGGCAACTGATTTATTAATCTTTTCATTAAGTTCTTTATCAGATTGACATTGGAATTGTGCCATTAATTCACCTGTTGCTGGATTAATTGAAACATAATGAGCAGGTGGAGCATATAATTTTACATTTGTTGAAAACTTTCTATTCATTCCGCAATTATTATTCTTCAATACATTGTCAACAAGATGTTTTTGAACTTTTGCAGCTTTTGAACTCAATGCCCTTGTACTTCTCATTTTTTTGTTTTTTCATTTCTTCTTATCAATGCACAAGACTTTAATAGAGATAACAGCAAGAAGATGAAATGCAAGATGAGGATCAATAAAGAAGATCTCTCTTCGGAATCCTAATAATAAAATTACTGAAAGATACTTTAACAGAGAAGAACTGAAAAGGCTTGATTTCATACGAAAGAAATAATATTGATATCAATAATAATACTGTATTGGGAGTACATAAATTACAAAATTGTTTTTCTCATATTTGATGTTTGTATAGAACTATCATAAAAAGGTTACTTTGCATAAAAGAATTTATCCAGAATAATCACTTGCACTATCTTCTTCCTCTCCATGTGCTTCTTCTTCTACAGGTAATGGACCTAACGGAGATGGTGCATTAGGAGTATCAAGAATGGATGGATCTAAACCTTCATTTCTCATAGTATGTTCAATCTGTACTCTAGGTACTCTAACTTTATAGAAAAGACGGAAATAATTAGCAAGACGAGGATCTTTTTCACATGTAAGAATATCGGATTGTTCTTCAGCAACATTTGGTGTAGTTACAGTTGTTGTAGATGGAGGTGGGACATTTGAAATAGAAGGAGGTGGAGGAACAGAAGAAGAAGTATTATTCATGTTTGGTGGTGGAGGTATATTACCACCCATTGTTGGAGGAGGTGGTACGTTGCCACTTCCGAAAGAAGAAGGTGGTGGAGGTATATTTTGATTGTTAGTAGTATTAGTTGGTACATTATTTGAAGTGGTGGTTGTTGTAACAATTCCTGATTCCCATTCTTTCATCTTTTGATCTAATCCGTCAATGGATCGTAATTTAGATTCTAATAAGTGAAGAGTAATCTCTAATCGTTGTAGGTCATTAGTGACTTTATGTAGTTTTGATTCACAAGTAGTAGCAAATTGATTTAAAAATTGTACAGTTTGGAGTGAAAAAGCATTCATTATCTCCAATGTTTGATAAAATTCAATCGGAGTGTTTTCTCCTTTACGTTTTGTTTGTTTCCTTGACGAAGTAACACTAAAACTCATTTTTTTTGGTTAGCTGTTTATGAAAGGAAAATTGGAAGGGAGGCAATTGATTTTGATGGATAACTGACACCGCCCAAATTTTTTTCAAATCTTTTCAAAAAAAATTATCAACAGGTTGATTGAAAAATCACTTTATTCACTAACACTAAGATGTCCATGGAACATTTACTTGTGTTGACAACGGTTGAAAGAATTGGTGACTCTTTACCATCAACACCATCTAGTCAAAGAAGAAGAGGATATAATTTAAAAGGTTATATTAAAACATTAAATGATGTCGTAGTTCTACCAAATATTGACCTACATAAAGTGATACAACCTCTTGTCGATTTGTACGATAATATTGCTAAAGTAAGTGATTGATCATCATATTAAAAATTTACTTTTAATTTTCCCGCTAATTTAAAAACATTTTTTAACACAAAAATGCGTAAATTGATTCTTAAATAACAAATAGACTAGCATTCAAAGTTCTTTAAAACAGAATGATAAGAAAGTAAAGTTAGAATTATTAAATAAATCAAAATTAATAGTTTTGAATTTGCTTTCAGAATATTTAGATCTAGCTATAGATCAAAGAAATGTAAGTAGGCTAAGTTAATTTTTCCGAACAAAAGTGAATAACTATTTTCAACAGTTAATTCTTCCAAATCATCATTTAAATAATATGTTTTATGATTTTGATGAAGAAGATTTATTAAACGAAGAAGAAAAGGAAGAAGAAGAAGCTGAAGAAAATGAAGAATTAATTGAACTAAAAGAAAACCCACAACAAAATCAAGAAGAATCAGAATTGAGTACCCCAACTCTTGATAAGAATGAAGCAGTCCAACGTGCAACAAATAAACATAAGGCTTCTATCGTGTTTAAAAGAAAAATTTTGGAGGGAACAAAGAAAGCGAAAGAATTAGATGAAACAACTGCATTAAATCTTTTTCAATTAGTTGCTACTAGATTATTACTAAATCATGATATCTTTTATGATTCCTCAACAGAAGAAGGAGTAGTAAAAAATAGTAACATTATGTACTTAGAAAGTCAAATCAATTATAAATGTACGGAAATATTATTTAAATTGAGTATTTCAAATAGTGAAGCTTTATTTAAAGCTGCCGTTACTGATGCTATTGCAACTTGTAATAATAATAATTGTATGGATATCCCTTTTAATTCAGATTTAAATGAAGACAAAAAACCATTTACTTCTTGTTTAGCTCATTTGAAGTTAGTTGAATTTATGAATTGGAATGGAACAACTTTGGAAAAATTATTACGTATAGTTAATGAAAATATGAAAGGATATAACAAATATGAAGAAGTTTTAAGTCAACCTTTAAGATTGGCTGTTTGGAATTTTATCATTAATTTTAGTGATGCGTATTTAGTTACATTGAAGTCATCAAGTTCTTCTTTAGTTGCTACATCTTTAAATTTATTTGAAAATTTATATAAGAATATGAAGAAGAAAAGTAAACGTATGGTTTGGCCTTTATTAGCCACTTTAATGTTATTATTAAGTGATGAGTTCAGTAAATGTATAAAAGCAGGTAATAAGAACTCTGTTGGATCTTTTTATAAAGAGTTATTAAAACAACTTGACGAAAAAGATAAATCTCATGCTTTAAATCCAATAATGGATTTATATTCCATAACTAGTTATATGAAGGATTTACAAGATAGCCCAGCTCATCAATTTGCAAATACTGTCCATGATAAATTAGTAGAAATATTTTTCCCATCACAACCTTACACAGAAAAGAATAAGAAACCATATTCTGATGCTGAAGTAAATGAGTTGGAATTAATGTCAGAATTTATAATTGCTTTTTATTTAAGAAACCCAACGAAGTGTAAACAACAAGTCTTTAGTGTTGCTTTCGAGGATGGAACAGTTGAACAACGTCAAGCAGTCAGTAAGGCATTACTATATTTAGTTTCTAATAGAAAAATAACTGGATTCCAAAAAGAATATGCTCAACTAATTCCATCAATCAGAGATCTATTTCGTGAAGTTTTTGAGGAATTCAATGAAAATTCTAATGAAACATCAAATTATTCAGCAAATAGTGGTTCTTCCAAAGTAGAAACGCCAACAAAACTTTCTACCAAAAAGTCTTTCAAATCATTAGCAGAAAGATTTGGAGAGAAATTTGGTGGGGGTAACAAGGATACAAGCTCAGTTGCCAGTGGCCAAACTCAAAGTAGTTTCAAGTTGTTTGATACAGTAAATACTTTACTTCATACTTTTTGTTCTGATCCACTATTGTTCCTAACAAAAGGGACTGACGTTCAAGGTGACAAAAAACATTATAACGATCGTAATTTTACAATGCTAGCTGAATGCTTTGTTGACAATGATGATCCTTTAATTCAAGACCAAATAATTAGATTATTTCAAAAACTTTTCTTACAAAATCATATCAAAGATTGGAGCCCTGAAGATGTATTTATAGGATTTACAAATATTTCCACTGATGTTTTATCAAGATTATCACAGGCATTATTTGAATTGAATGAAATAGAACAATTACAACAAACAAAACAATTATTGTTCCTTTTAAGAACAATTACTTACAGATCTAAAAAATTTTATATTGACAATAGAGAACAAATTCTTTTAATAGATCAAATTGTAAACGGTAGAAAAAGACTTCAATCACTTGAAATTTTAGCATCTAATTTATTAGTTTGTTTGTGTAGTACAGACAAAGAAATTTGGATAAATGTTACCAGATGTTTAAGAGATGTTTGTGACCAAATAGAGGCACTAGGAAACCAAAATTTAAAATATTTGAACTATAATTTTTATAGACAACTATCTGGCGTTGACATCAATGGAAAAGTTTACAATGAAAGAAAGAGTCAAATTCAATTATTTAGAAGAGTTGAATATCAAACAAAAACCAATTTAGCAGCGTTTAACGAGGTTTATAATAGATGGAGAAGTTTAATTACTAATCAAGCCACAGATGATATTAACTCCACTATAACTTGGAAAGAATTATTTTCCAATTACACTAGTTTGCTTTGTGCGCTTGGTGGTGTTTGTATTCAAAGAAGAGAAGAAACTAAAGAAAAACAATCAACACCTGTTCCAAAGGTTTCTCCAATGGCATCACAAATGCTAGGATCAAAACAAACAAAAGATGATGCATCAGCAGAAAACGTAGATAATTTCATTAATGATTTAATGAAGCAAATTATCTGTGACAATCCGAACATCAGACAAATGGTTACATACTCCATTTCTACCGACTTGGCTCCAGCACTTTATGAAAAACTATTCTTCCATATGAAGAAGTCCACCCAAGAGCAATTGGGTCAAAACTTTGCAGTCACACCTAAGAATGATATGCTTGTAGATCAATATTTATTCATCGTAAAAACAATTGTAGAATCACCAGATGCCACATTCGATTTAACATTAGCAACAGAATTAGATTCTAATATTGAATTATTTGTCAATTATTGTACTCATGGTGCATTTGATAGCAGAAGTATGATAGATATGAAAATGAAAGTTTGTAGTTTAATTGAAGCACTATTTTCAAAGGCAGAATACATTTCATTTAATGACGAACAAAAGTTCAGAAGAAATATTGTAAAGCAAGTAATGGATTGGACATCTGACTTTGCGTTGAAGGAAGGTCATGAAAAAAAACAAAATACAGATAAAGATTCATTACTTGACCATACAAATGTCACAAGTGAATTAAGAAAGAGTTATGCAGAGTTAGATCAATCTTGCTTAAAAGCTATTGCCTCACTTTTAACTGGTTTGGAAATTGCAAACGACGATAAAGGAAGACAAGAGTATTCCACATACTTCTCTTTATTATTACGTATTTTAAAGAAAGCAAAAGACTCCAACGTAACACTTCATCAACTAATTTTCAAAGCATTTTCCAGACTTTTACAAACCAATATCAGTTTTGGTTTGGAATACTATATGTCCAAGGTTTACGACAAAGATGAAACTGTTCGCTCAACATTTATGGCATTGTTGTCAGAACTAATTAAGAGAGGTTTATTAGTAGAAGAAGAAGAAAAAGAACAAAATCAAGGTGCAACTATATCTAAATATCAACCATTGATCAACAAGTTAGTATTTACAAATAGAAAAAGGGCATTGTTTGCATTATTTGCTCAATGTAAAAATCCTGAAAAGGATGAATTATGTGAAGCTGTCATAAGAGTATTCCAAAGTAAAGGTAATGTTGAAGTTTACCTATTAGATTTGTTAAGGAACAGTGTACTGAATGAAGTAGGTGCTACTCCATTAACCCAACCAGAAACTCTTTTCAGAAGTAATAGTACAGCATCCAAATTAATGACAAAGTATTGTTTACGTTCCACACCTCCTTATCTAGAGCCACTAATTGGTGATTTTGTTCACAGCATGTGTTCTAATCCAAAGAAATTTGAAGTAGACCCTTCAAAAGCTCAACAACGTGGTGAAGATGTTAATGAAAATGTTAAAAATCTTACAGAAGTATTCCAAAACTTCATTGACAGATTATGTGATTCTATTAATCAAACACCTTATACTCTTCGTTGTTATTGTAGATTCCTTTACGAAGAAGTAGGAAAGAAATTCCACAAATTGGATAATGATGACCAACAATTTGATTTCAAATATATTGCTGTTGGTGGTTTCTTAATTTTACGTTTACTTTGTCCAGCCTTATTAAATCCAGTGACATACGGTTTGACAAGTACTGAACTAAGTACAGACGCAAGAAGATATGGTATTCTTTTAACAAAATTAATTCAAAATCTTGCAAACGGTGTTCTTCCAAACGTAAAAGAAGAATTTATGAAAGCTTTCGTAGATGTCACCCGTGACAATATGCAAAAAATTCAAGATTTCTTCGAAGCCTGTGCTCAACCAGTTCGTGAAGATGAAGACATTCCAAAATTAGAAGAAAATGTAACAGAAGATGAATTAAAAGAAGCATATACAGTGCTTTACAAGTTCTTCTATAATTATGCTGAGAGTTTGAGAGATGATTTATCTAAATTGTACGATGATGTAGAAGATGACCAAAAAATAGCTATCCAAGAACAATCAACAGAAGAAGCTCGCAAATCAGATTCTCGTAAATCTTTGAAGAATAAGCAACAAGGAGGTAAAACATTATACGATATTTTAGAAGATTCAATAGAATCTCTTGGAAAGCCACCTGAGGAAACCAAGTCAGGCAAAAGAACCAGTGGAAAGAAAAAGAAGGATGAAGATGAATTTTCCAACTATCTTTTTGATGAATTTATGAGAAAGAATGAAAATAGAGATTCTTCCAAAGTTGAAGAAACTAAATTCTTCTACGTTAGTGAGAAAAAGAATGCAAAAGGACAACACGTTGTCTATTTTGTTCCAAACAATTTAGATTTAACTCGTTTCCCATTTGAATTATACCAACTTTATGTTTTAAGAACTATGGAAAATATTTGGAAAGAACCATACTGTTTGGTAGTTGACTGTACTTTATGGTCAAAGAAACGTGATATTAAGTTGGTTCTTTTACTCACGCTTTCAAGACATATCCCTCAAGGTGCAAAAGCCAATTTACAAGATATTTATGTAGTAAACCCTAACAATTTTGCAAACAAGACAACAAAGAAATTGGTTTCCCATCTTCACAAGGTACGTTGGCATGTAGCTACCAGTTACTCCTTCCAAGGCATTCAAGAGGATGATGCTGAAATCGAAGCTCCAATAGAAAAGAATACAAAAGGTGCAAAGTCCAAAGCAAAGACAAAATATGCTCTTGATTTAGAAAATCCAGCTCACAACGCCTTACCAGCACTTACACAAAACCTTGTTGCTAAGAGTGAAGTTGTTTTTGATAATGTTCAATCTGTTTATTCATCACATGTAAAGGAGTGTGAACTAAGAATGTATGACCAATACCTATTTATTTTAGTTAAAGACGAAAAATTCATTAACAATAAGTATGAAAGCAAGAGTGTAGAGCACATTCCAATTTCCAGAATTACAGGTATTTCAACCAAGAAATCCTTATTTGGTGGAGGTAAGGGAGCCAAAGGAACAAAAGAATTTATTGTAAAATATATTGATGATGATGACACCGAAGCTTCATACTCTCTAAAAGCTCAATCCAATGAAGACAGAGAGCAAATATCTCAAGCTATTAGAAGTTATATCGAAAGAAAAACAAGAGGTTTTAAATCATCACAACAAGTTGACAAAGATTTTAAGAGATTGAAACCTCAAGATGTTCCAGGTCAATTATTAGCTATTTCCTTCTTCAACATTGACTCCAAGAGTCATCAAACCAGAACTAGTGCTTATACTTTATTAACATCCATCATTAATCAATTGAAGATTAAGAATGCAGAATCATTAGCATTAGAAAGTGACATTGCCCAAGTTCCAAGAAATACTGAAGATGTGGTATTAAAAATTAGTACATTCGTGGCCAAACATAAACCAGATTTAACACTAGAATTCCTTTCAGAAACTTTATCGGCATTTAAGACCATGACAGGCATGAAATCGAAACTCAAATGTGCTTCTTTCATTGTTCCTTGGTTAGAAAATTTAGCACCATTCGTAGAAGGACAGGAAGAAGGTGACGAGAAAGTAGAAAAAGTCAAACAATGGTTAGAAACATTCGCAAAGCTTTGTTGTGAATACGAAGAGATTTATCCATCTCTAAAAATAGTTTGGGAAACTCTTTGTAAGATACCTGCTTTAACACACATTGTTGTCGAAAGCGTATTGAGATTCGGTATTTCTAGCGACATGGGATTACATGGAGATCAATCTCTTGTTGGTGACATTTTAGAATCAATTATTATGCATACACCAAAAGAATTAAATGTTTCAGAATGTATAATTAACAAGATAGTTGATTCCATTATGAATGGAGAGTTGAACATTGATCAATTGAACAAGCTTTCAACAAAAGAATTGGCCAAATCAAAGGAATTTGCTGGAAAAGTACCAATCTATGTACAATATCTCTTAATGCTTTCTTTCCATAACCACTTAGATTTAATGCAAAATTTACCAAGCCTATTATATTTAATCACAGTGTTGGTAGGCATTGGAGGCGACGCTTTATTAAGATCTACACTATACGGGTTGTTCTCAAATATTCTTCACTCCTTAATTTTAATAGTACCTGAAGAGTTCTCTGAATCTAGACAAGCTTTAATCAAGTTACAAGAAAAAATGTTATCCACAGATGTTAAGAGTTTATTTATGGGAGGCCCAACAGATCCAATACCTTTTGCTAGTTCTTTGGATCACATGAAATTACCTACTACTAAATTTGAAGAGTTAAACATGTATAAATATGAAGGTTTGGTTAGATTTATGAAGGAAATGATTGATTGCTTTGAGGTTGTTCCATATGAGGGAACAGATTTTGTACTTGAAACCGAAAGTGTAATAGAGACCGATCAAAATGAGCAAGTATCAATTAAGCAATACTGGTTACGTGAATACACAGATTTATGTAAAGAAACCATGAAAGCGGCAAACATTATTTTCTTCCCAAGATCCCTTGTTGCTTACAGTATCGTTGCCTCAGCAGAACAATCTTATGATATGATTCCATTCGTATTGAATTTCCTTGGAAAACGCGGTGTTGACACCTTAAATGATGATGAGCTTATGCTTTCCATTATTTTATCAATCTGTCAATTTTGTGATAGTATTGTCTTGTTGACAAAAGAAAAGATTGGCACTATTCGTAAACTTACATTATTTGGATTATTCTTTTTGACTGTTGCAAACTCTAGAACATTTTCTGCAGTGGTAAAACTTTTAAGCAAGACTTTCAATATGTTATTTGAAGCTCAAGATATTAATAACGATTATCTTTCCATTGGTGATTATTTCAATAATTGCTACAAATTAGAAAACAAACATAGCGAATTTGTTAAATCATACGAATCAGCAACAGGTTTAATATTTGGCGAACATTTCTCATTCACCCTTAGTCTTTTATTAATGAAAGGATTAACAGCATCTGACACATCAACAAGAAGAACTACCGTTGCTTTCATTAAACAATTGGTACAAATAGGCAGCAAACTAAAGTATTTACAACAATCTCAACTAGGTTTCTATACAGCACTCATCCCATTCGATAAGCAATATAACTCTGTATTGTTCAGTGACCAATTATTCACAAGAGAAATGTTTGAACACGATAAGGGAGAAAGAGTTTTCTTATTCCAAAAGTTTTTATTCTTATTGGTAACTGAAATTAAGGATTACACATGTGAAGCAGCTGTTTATAAGACATTAGCAAGAGGATTTGAAGCAATTTCAGATGTATTTGAACCAGTTTTCCAAGATCACTTCAGTATGACACAAGTCATTAGAACCTACAGTTCTTCTCAAGATGATTACATCATTGAACAATCCCTAAACCTTTTCAAGATTATGAGTAACCATAGTAAATCTAGAAAATTAAATATTAAAGAACCTTTTGCTGATTGTGGATTTGAAGGTTTTAAGGGTCACCTCACATTCAATACAGTTAAGGCAGAAGTAAAGAAGAAGAGTACACAACTTGTTGCTAACTATTTAGTGGAAAATTTTAATGAAAAGGAATATACCACATTAGACTCGGTAATAGTGTCAAAGAAAAAACAACCTAAATTACAAGCAAAGACATCCATTAAAAAGTAAATGAATTACTTTTATTGTATTAATAATTAAATAATAAATAACCCCTTTAACAGTTAAGCATCAATCACATCAAAATAAATGCCAAAACAATGTCTATTCACAAAAGACTTGATAAAAAAACAATTTTTATTCTACTATTGTCAATAGTCGGAGCTATCTATGTTTTCACAACAATTCTCTTTAAGAAGAACCAAAACAACTCGCCACAAAGGCCCCCTCGTATTCCAACAACAATACAAGAAACAATTGCAGGAGAAGGAAATTGTTTGGAAATAAAACCACCATTAAAACGATTCGATCCAAACATTAAAATGTTAAAATATAATCCATTCACAAATAAAACATTACAAGCATTACATTATGAAACATCAGATGAAAGAAAAGTAAGATTTTCTTCAGTTTACAATGAGGGTATGTGGAATAATAAATTAAAACATGTTCCTCAAAGTGGTATTGGAAGTGCAAGGTCTTACACAAATTCTGCAAGACATGCTATTAAAACGGTGGTAAAAGCATATGGAATTAAAACCTTTGTAGACGCTCCTTGTGGTGATGTAAGTTAATTTTAAAAAATTTTTGTAACAATTTTAAACGTTTAAAAAAGGTCAATTGGATACAGTTACTATTTCCTTTCTTTAAAGAAAATCAAATTGAATATATTGGAGTAGATATTGTTCCAGAATTAATAGCTAAACATAAAGTTACATTTAAAGATTATGAAGGAACTGTTAAATTTCAAGAAAAAGATTTAGCTGAACAAATTTTACCAAAAGGTGATTTAATATTTTGTAGACAAGCTTTACAACATATGAATCCTGGAAATGTATTAAAAACAATTCATAATTTTTGTAAAAGTGGTGCAAAATATTTAATGACAACTTTATATTTAACTGGAACACAAGAAGAAAATGAAAAATTAATTTTTGGACCTCATGCTTCATTAATTAATTTCTTAGCACCACCTTATAGTTTTATAGAACCTATTGCAATGTTTGTTGATGGTCAATTAAATCAAAAACAATATTTAGCATTATGGGAATTACCATTAGAAGGTTGTCTAGATTACAATTTCAATCCAAATAATCATTTAAACAACTAAGTCAACTAATAATCAAATAAACCTTTTACAATCATACTTTTATAGTGTCAGCAACTTGAAATACACAAGTTACCAGTTCACAAATAACAACGACATCCACCACAACCAACCAGACTACTCGCTTGTTCAAGAGAACTAAAAAACAACACCCATTCACTTTGTTTCATCATTCTATTCCCTTCTAATCAGCCTTCGAAAAAATGAGCTCCAATAACAATGACGATGAAAGAGAGCCAATAACAACAACAAATACTGATAATAATAACACTACTGATAACAATGCTGATAATAATACCACTAATAATAACAATGATAAAGAAGAAAATAATAATGATCATGAAGTGGTAAAGAAAGATAAGAGCAAAAAACAACAATCAACAATAGCGGAAGAAGAAAATAATGAAAATCATAATGAATTGTCAAATGAATTAACAAATAGTAGTAGTAACGCTGAAGATATTGTTTCTTCGGAGAATGAAGAAGATCAAAACAACAATCATTCAGATAAATTAGATCAACAAGAAGAAGAACATTCAAAACAACAACACTCCGACGAACATCAAGAAGAACATGTAGAAGAACAACAAATAGAAGAAGAAGAAGAACCTTTTATATTACCAGATCCAAATGATTTAATAAATTTATCTCATCAAGAATTTCTTTCAAAATATGTAAAAATTTCAGATCAATTTATTGAGAATTTTACAAGTACAACTTCTTTTCAATTACCTTTAATTCAGTTACTTTCAAAAGAAATTGAAATTTTAAATTTTATTAAAGAAAATTATAAAGAATTATTTGATGAATATAAATTTTTAAATAATAATGATAAATTTATAAATTTATATAATTTAGATAATAATAATTTAGTAATTAAAGAGAAGGATATTATAAAAGCAAATAATTCTTATTGGTTTACAAATTCACATATGATTGGAATGTTAAATAAAGCAACAAGATTAAAAAATATTGATTCTGAAGAATTAATTGAAAAGATTAGTGAATTATTTTATTCATGTATAGATTATTATTTAAATATAAATTTAAAATATTCTTTTCAAGTTTATAAATTTTATTTTATTGAAAATAATAATGAAGATAATACAGAAAATAAAAAATTTAAAAAACAATTAAATTTACAGTTAATTAAAAGTATAAGTTTAGGTTCAGATGTTTGTAGATCATTAACTTATCAAAAACATGATTTTTATAATAAATATTTAGTTAAAGATCAAAAATTAATAAATAATGATTTAAATAGTTATAATGAAATTATAAATAAAAATCAAAGTTCTAATTGGAATGAAAATTATGAAAATTTTATATTTTCTTTACCTAAACCAAAAATGGATTATTCAAAGTTTTGTTGTAAAGCTATAAATATATTTGGTCAACATGGTGGTTATATAATTTACAATGAATTATTAAAATCATTTAAAGATTTACCAATTAAAATTGTCGACCGTATTGTAGAGTGTATTTTTAATCAATATCCTTTTTTAAATATTAAATTTAGAGATTTATTTACAATGGAATTTGTAAATAGTTTTTTTAAATATATTTCAAATTTATCTGATGAAATTATAAAGAATGAAAAACCAAATTTTTATGAAAATTTAATTTTTTTATTTAGAAATAAAATTTTATCTGGAAAATTAAATGAAGATAAAACTATTGAAATTAGCGATAAATTAAAATTAGAATTTTTTTATAGATTATTACAAAGTCCAACTGTTGAAAGAAAACTTTATGGAATGAATGAAATTAAATCCTTTGTTGAACAATTAATTAAATCATCTTCTAATAATAATAATTTAACAAATAATATTCCTGCACTAGGTAACAATAATGGTGGTGTTAGTGGTAATGGTGCGTTAACAACAACTACCACTAATAACTCTTTAAATAATAATAATAATAATTTAACAATTGTAAAGAAAGAGCTCCATATTAAAGTTTTACTTCACTGGATTGAAGAAAAGAAATTATTAAATTATTTATTTGAAAAAGATGTCCATAGAGAATTAATTAGACAAAGTACTTTAATTTTACAATTTTTAGCTTCAAATAAAGGATTTTCAAATGAAGAATTAGATTTATTATGGGGAGCATCAAACTATGATAAACATGAAGCTACACAAAGATTAATATTCGGTCTTATAACTAATTTAATTTCAAGTTTATCTGCAAATAATATTTTATATTTATTTTCAAAGATTGATTCAATTCCAATTGAAACAATAAGTAAACAAGATCATTATATTGAGTTTTTAGCTCAATTTACAATTGAATCTGTTAATGCTTTTGTTAAATTAAAAGATAAAAGAAAAACTTGGTTTGGTTTAGATTTATTATGGAAACTTGCTATTCAAAATAATAGAAAAGCATTTGAATGTTTATGTGAAGTTTTTAAGTATGATAATTTTGAACCACAAAGAAAAACTTGTTTAAAATCATGTATTGATATGTTAAAATCTAGAACAAATGTAACTGGAGCTGTAACTTTAATGAAAACTATTTTAGATACTTATAATTTAGCTATTCCACAAAATCAAATTAATAATAATTTAAATAATAATAACAATAAGAAGAAAAAAGTTAAACTTGGTGCATGGTCTGTTATAGATAGTATTAATGATAAAACTAAATTTGTTGATATATTCTTTTCAAATTTTGAGCAACAATTCCCAACTGACCAAGAATATAATGAACAATCAAATCAAGAATTAAAAGAGCAATTAGACTTTTTGGAATTTATTTTAAAAAATTCACCAATTACATTAACATTTAAAAATTGTATAGTATTATGGACTCATGGATATAAACCAACTGTTTTAGAATGGTTTTTAAAATTAAGAAATAATTTTACTGAAGATTTTGAAGTATTTGACGAAAACGTTACAAAATTAGTTTTTGAAGAATTGTTATGTGCAAAAAGCAAAGATTTAACAAATTTATATTCTGACATGTCAGAAATAGAATTTAAATGTTTTTACATCTTTTTCTTAGCTGTAAATATTAATAATAATACTATTTCTATAATTTATGAAGATTTCGATGGTGATAGTGTATTAGAACAATATGAAAATGGAAATAAGAAATTAATTTCAAAGATTGCTAATACTGTAGTTCAAAAAGGAAGAGGTTTCTTAGAAGCTCCTCCACCAAACTCTTCATTATATGAAGAAGAACTAAAACCAGTTAAGAAAGTGATAAAGAAGTTTGTTACTGCTAGTGAAAATATAATTGGTATTGAACATTTATGGAATATTGTTCTTTCAGCAAAAGATAATGCTGTTATTAAAAATTCAATTGAGGTTTTAAATAATTTTAAATCTGAATTTACAAAAGAAATGAAATATTTAAGTATTGAACATCGTGAAACTCACGTTAAAGAATGTATGACTAAATTAAAGAAATATGAAAGAAATGAAAGATACCTAGTTAATATTATATCATTATTACTTGATTATATTTATCTATTTAATTCTCAAAGTGGAGGTGGTGGTATATTTAATGCTCATGGTATTTCCTGTACTGGTGCTCCAATTACTTTAAGGATAAAATGTTTTAATGATCGTTTTGTTAAAGTAGTTCCATGTACTTTAACGATTGCTAATTTAAGAAAGTTAATTGCTACTGAATTAGGCGATGAATCTTGTGCTCCTTTGTTGCGTATTGAAACTAGTGATGGATTTGATTTAACTTCTTATCCAACTAAAACCTTAAAGGAATGTGATATTGCTGATGATTCAAGTATTTATGTGAAACGTATTACAACTAGAGATGTTACTTTTTCTTTACTAAATACTACATTAAAAGCTTTGGGAGTTCCTGAAATTGGTAATTTATTACTTTTAAGAAATAGTGGTTCCTCTAATCGTTCAGTTTCAGATAATGGAAAGAAAAATAAGGAAGAAAGTACTTCCATATTCTCTTCTTTATCAGGTGGTCATGACCCAATTGACTCTGATTATGTTATCTTATCAGATGAAAAGTTATCGTATCCAAATATTATATTGTCAAGAGATGACAATTTTTCGACACTATTTTCACTATTAGATATTGGAGATGATGTAGCTAAAAAAGCTTGGTTACTTTTAATGCACTTACCAACCAATGCACAAATGGCTCACAATATTCAAAATATTGAAAAACAAACTAAAAATGTTGATTGGGAAATAATTCTTCCAACAAAATCAATTCATAAGTTATTATATACTTTACAAATTGTAGATTCCAAATTTTCAAAGAATTTAACTCCAAATTCTCCACTATTTGAAAATTTCATTAAATTAGGTGGAGTTAATCATTTATTAAAAGGATTACTACAAAATAAGAAGGAATATTTTTCCAAAACTCCTTTACACAAACAATGTTTAGGTTTATTACTTAAAACAATTAATAAGTTTTTATCACATTGTGCAAAAGAACATTATGATTTTGAAAATTTATTACTTTATATTTTAGATATCTTACCTTGTGTTGTATTTGATGAAAAGAAAGAAGAGGAAGCTACAATTACTAGTGGAGTTATTTCAGTAAGAGAATCAGCTAATAATTATCAATACAATCCTAGTTTCTTATCAAATGAATCAGATGTTAATACTTCTTTAATGGAAAATGGTTTAAATACAATTATTTTGTTGACATCTATTCATCATAAACTATTGGAAAGATTTTTACAACATGATAACTTAAAATTATTTATTAAACAAAGTTTATTGGAATCAAATGATTCAAATATTAGAAAACAATTTTCTAATGCAATTTATGAATTATCTCTTTCACAAGAGAGTGCGTGTGAATATTTTGTTCCTCTTCTTTATAGATTAATGATAGAAGAAGATATTGATACTCATAAAGGAAAATGTGAACAATTCTTTACTTTATTAGAAAGTTTAATGATCCATAAAGGAGAAAAATTACATGACGTTACAGTTGAGGAAATCTCTAATTTAGTATCAAAAATCTTATCTCGTGAAATAATTGAAGAAAGTGATGCGTCTTCTTGTGATCATGTTCTCATTGGTTTACTTAACATTACAAGAGTACTACTCAGACTATATCCAAATGCAAAACAAGAAATAGGACCTAAAGTGTATAACGAACTATTTCATTCATGTCTTTTCCAAGTACCAACCTATGAACAATTTAAACAAAAGATCTTACCACCAAAATGTAAAACAAAACAAAGCAGAGAAGCAGCTTTTAATTTCCTAATTGAGTTGGCAGATTGTTGTTCAAGTAATTTTGATGATCTTTTCTCATTAGTTGAAACTTATCTTGGAAATTGTAATCCTCCAACATTATGGGGAGTTTTTCCAAAAGCTTTAGAGAAAAAACAAAAGTTTGTTGGTCTTAGAAATCAAGGAGCTACTTGTTATATGAATTCATTAGTTCAACAATTCTTTATGACAATTCCATTTAGAAAAGAATTATTAAAGATTAATACTTTAGATAAATATCCCGATGAATCAAATATGCAAGATAATGTTAATTTATTAAGAGAACTACAATATATGTTTGCTTATTTACAAGATAGTTATAAAAAGTATTATGACACTAAACCATTTTGTAGAACTTATAAGGTTGAAGGTCAACCTGTAAATTGTGCACAACAACATGACGCCAATGAATTCTTTAATTTATTTATGGATCGTATTGAAGAGGCTTTAAAGTTTTATGGTAAATCAAATCTATTAAAACAAGTATTTGGTGGTACTTTATTACATCAAATTATTTATGAAGATAAAGTTTCTCAACGTCCAGAACAATTTAACATTATAAGTTTAGAAGTTAAGGATAAACATAATATCTTAGAAAGTTTAGATCTATACGTTAAAGGTGATATGTTAGTTGGTAATAATCAATACTTTAGTGAAGATTTAAATAGACATGTTGATGCATTAAAACGTACCTTAATAAGAGATTTACCTAATGTTTTAATTTTACATTTAAAGAGATTTGATTTTGATTTTGAAACAATGGTAAATAGAAAAGTAAATGATAGAATAGAATTCCCACATATTCTAAATATGGAACCATACACTGTAGAAGGAATGGAAAGAATTGAAAAGAGAGGAATATTTGATATTCCACCTAAACATAGAGAAGATGATTATTATCAATATAAATTAGTTGGTGTATTAGTTCATTCTGGAAGCGCTGAAAGTGGACATTATTATAGTTTTATAATGGATAGAAGCGATCCAGAAAAGAAATGGTATGAATTTAATGATAAAGAAGTTTCACCCTTTGATGCTGATCAATCATTAGATAAAGAATGTTTTGGTGGTGAAATTGAAAGTTATATTAATAATAAGAAGTTTATTTCTTATCGTTGTAATAATGCATACATGTTATTATATCAACGTATTAAATTAATAGATGCCGAGGTGTTCCCACAAGTTGAAGAAGAAGAGAATGATATTATTGAAACTGCAACTACTGCTTCTAATGAGCAAGAACATACTTCTGTTTTAGTTGACAAAAGTGATTATTCAACTCCAATTGATGAAGAACAAATTGTTGATTTTGATGAAGAGAAATCACCAACAACTGTAAAATATTTAAATCAATTATCTTTTATTGAAAAGAAGAAACAAAAAGTTTTACAAAAGATACAAGATATGCCACTAGATGTAAAATTAAAGATATCAAATGATAATGAAAAGTTTTATCATGATAGATATATATTTAGTGAATCATTTGATGCCTTTATATTTAACTTTTTAAGTACAATACAACCATACGACAATAATTGTTTAATGAAAAATATTAAATTTACAACAAAATATTGCATAGAATTCTATTCACATAGTTATAATCCAAAAATTGTAAAATGGTTTATGTATTTAAAATCAGTTTTTGAAAAAGATATTGATACTTGTAAATGGTTCCTGTTAGAGTTAAGTAATAATGAAAAGTATAGAATTGATATGTTATTACAATGTCCAATTCCAGAAATTAAAGATTCTTTTATTGATTTAATTTTAGCTGCAATTAAAATATTATATCCACATGAAGATATAATGAAACACATTGAAACTATTGAATTTAGAGATAAATCCCTAAGTTACAGTAATTTATTAATTAATAGCCCTGCAATTAGTACTGACAGTAATAATACAAATAATAATACAAACAAAACTGAGATTTCAGCTATTGCCACTTTTATGGATGCTGTTATTCAAATGATACCTATTTGTCAACACTATTATCGTTCAACAACATCTTACTTTAGAATGATTTCTGATTTTGCATCTTTAGGTCCATTAAGTTTTAGATTATTATTATTAAATAGACAAATAATTTCTAAATTTGCATTATTACTAAATGGTAATACACCAAAACATACCAATAATCCACAACAATTTGAACCATTCTATTATACACCAAAGAATTATAGTTTAGCCAGTTCATTTGGATCTACATCATTAGCTTATATGATACATGTATTTAATTTATTAGTTAGAACATGTGAAACTGTTTCTTCTAAAGATTGTAAGAAGAGACCTATAGGTGCAATTAATTTTGATTTAATTGATATTATGAAAAATCAATCAACTGGAATAATTATAATTTCAACTCAATCAATGATTGATGAAGAATTAAATAAAAAGAAAGAAGAAGACTCAATGACATCTACAATTACAACAACATCTACAGCAGTACCAGTAACAGTTGATAATACAGAAGAGAAAGCATCAGAAGAAGAAAATAATAAAACTAACACAATTGAACTAGTTAAAGATAAGAAAAAGGAATTCATGATGGATTTACCAAATATGGACAGAGATAAATTATTTAATAGAGGTTTCTTTAATTCATTAATATCAGCAAATATTTGTATAACAGAACTACAAGATATCTTAATTCATTGGTGTTGGGAAAGTCTAATTATCTCTAAAAACTTTTGTAATTTAGTTATTCAAGCATTAATGGATAGTGTAAAAAGTCAATCACTTATTGTTTCTAATGAAATTACTTTAGAGCCTTATGCTTCAATTTTAGATTCCTTAATTAAGATAGAGGATAGTATTCAAGAAGAAAGAACAAATATTGTTTTATCAGATTATTTAGATAATATTATGAAAGAGATTATTGAGAAGAAGAATGCATGTTTTGTTTGTTTAAGACATTTAGGAAGGATTGATAATTTTAATAAGTTTACAAAACAATGGTGGGATAAAGCAGAGGGTGATATAACTCAAATAACTGCAAAACACAAGTTAAAACTTCAAAGATTAAACAGTTCTTCTATTAACACAACAACTACAGAAAACTAGATAATTTAACACTTTTAATTCCTGTTTGACAAAGGCAATTAATTTATTTAGTAAATTTGAGTTTAGTTTACATTGATTGTTAATATTTTAGAACTATCTATTTTCTTTGGTACTCTAATTTTTAAAAGACCATGTTCTATGGTTGCCTTAATTCCATCAAAATCAACAGTCTTTGGTAATGATACACTTCTATAAAAGGAACCAACATTTCTTTCTACGCAGTGATAAGTTTCGTTATCTTCTTTAATTTCCTTCTTAATTTCTCCTGTTATTGTTAAAACTCTATGCTGTTCATCTACACCAATTTTTATATCTTCTTTTCCTAGACCAGGAACATTACAAATTATTTTAATCTCATTGTCAGTCTCTGAGACATCGGTATTTGGAGAAAACTCTTTTACTACACGATCATCTCCCACTAGGAATGGATCAACGAACAGTGTATCCATCCAGTCATTATTCATAAATTTAGATAATTGTTGATTGTTATTTTGCATTTCTTTTATTTTTCTTGAAATTATCCAAAACGAAACTATGCCGTTTTTTTATTTTGACAGGCCTATTTTCGTCCATAACACAATTTAAGTATTGTAACAATATTTAAATTCCAACTCTACTTTTTATTTTATTTGAGTATGTCTCTAAGTTATGCTTAAACGTTGCCTTGTTTATCTCGTATTTCTCTTCTCCCAATTCTTCGCGACAGATTAATTTTAAATTCTCCTTATCTTTAACTAAAATTTTCTTAAACTTTACACAAGCTTTCCAATAAAAATACTTTGTTAAAAATACTTGATAATTTTCATATAGATAGCCAATGTCAGAGTCAGAAAAAATATTTTTCAATTCACTTTGGAAATTATAATAAGTGATTATCTTAAAGTCTGCAAAATATTCCAACTTTTCATACTTGCTCTTGAGCTCAGAAATTTCTTTTTCATCAGTACAAACAATAATTAGAGTTCTTCTATTATCTTTTGATTTAATAATAAAATCTGGAGTTGTATTGTTCAGCAGCTCAGAAATAGTCTTTGATTGTTTAATATCATTTTCAGTAATAAAGACCTCTCCATTCTTCAATAATATATCTGCAATCATGTTCTTTATATAATCAAGTAACATATTATTATCTTTGCTATTGTAACCTAATTTTTTCAGTGTCTCTTCAACGAAAATTAAGGCGTCCGTTGTGTTTAAAACAGCATATTTATGTTCTAACAACTCTTTAAAGTCCATGTTTTTATCCCAATTGCTTGGAATATAAAACTTTTTTTCTTCCTTCCCTACTTTCTCTTGTTCGAAATTAAGGTTTACTTCCTTTTCTTTTGCTAGCGGAATGTTACTCATAGTCTTTTGCCTAGCAGTTTAAGGTTTACACGTTTTTTATGTGACCCACCCATTTTTAAAAACCGTTTGTAAATGTAAATTACAATTAATTTACAAAACGAAGAAACGGCCAAAGGACTTTCCAAGGACTAAATAAGAACCCAAAACTTTCAAGATCTCTTTCCCAAAAACTTTTTTATCAAATTTCTTCTTTGAATTTTAATGTAAATTTTAAAAACAAAGAAAAAATATTTCCAACAAAAATGTCAAAGAGAATGCGTTTAATGGTTGATACTAACTTCCCCCCATCTTCTCTACTTGAGGTTATTAATTATGGAAGTAATAATGAAATTACTACGCCTTCACCATCATGTTCTATATCTTTTCCGATAACTAATACTGCAACGACAACCAAAGAAACTCATCATGAAAAGTACTTAGTTTGTTGTATTGACCCACCTAAACTAACTAGCCTATTTCTACCTTCGGAAATATGGAGATACATCTTCTCTTTTGCGGATTTGTATTCTATTGCTGTTCTAATGAAAGTTCAAAAGAAATGGTCTAAAATCTATAAAGATATAGGCTTGGAAACTAAGGCTCAATTCTATCGTCTTGCAATATTGGAACTAATTCAAAACCATTCAAGTAATGATCTTATAAATTACTTTAATATTTCCCGTAAATTACAAATTCTTAAGGAATATATTCTTATGGGTTATTCATTACATGATGATGATTACATTGAACAAACTCCTAATAAAGATACAAGGCTTGTAATAAGAAGAACTAGAAAGAAAGAACAAATATTTTCTGTTTTTAATTTAATTAATGATATTTTCCAATCTCCTAATGTTCTTCCAATACCATTAAAGAAACATCAATTAGTACGCGAAACAAAGAAGATTGCACTTATAGGGGATAAAGGGGTATCTAAAACTACGTTTATAAAATCATATCATTTACAGAGGTTTGCGACTGGAAATGATTTAATAATTGAAAATAATGAAAATTTCTATTGGGTTAATGAAAAGGTGGAATTACATGATGAAGAAAGTTTTGGAGAGGAAGAAGGTCAATCCCAGTTGAGTGAAAAGAAAGAAAATTTCTTTCCATTTCAACTGTGGGATGCTAATGGAGAACAAAAGGATTTACCATTATGGTTTTTGAAGAAGGCACATTTATGTATATTAATGTTTGATGTTACAAAATTTGAAAACTTTCTTTACATAAAGAAATGGTTTGAACAGTTTAGTAAGATTTCTTCTTTTGAAGTTATTATTGTGGCTACAAAGACTGATTTAATTGGAAAAGAAATTTCAAATGAAGTTCACCAATTTAATTATACAAATTATTATAAACCTTTTATAGATAGTTATCAATTACCTTATATTGAAATTTCTTGTAAATTAATGAGAAATGTTCATACTTTAATTTATTATGCAATTTCTATTTTGTATTTTATAAATTGTAAGGCCAATAATGTAAATATTATCCAAATGCCAAAATTAAAGAATGGAACTAACAAGATGATTGTAAATGAAGCTAGCTTCCATAGGTAATTGTAATG
>CADWAF010000544.1:0-10888 GCA_902984215.1 Willaertia magna
ACGCACAAGATTTTCTTCCTTTCTCTGACCAAAGGTATTACCCATTTTTTTATTAAGTTGTAATGTTAATCTGGACCAGCATAAAAAATTGATCTTTGATTTAAAATACCAAAAAAATCAAATTTAACCTCAATGTCAATATTATTTGACCGTTTTTTTTGAGGGTTACTGAAATGAGGGGTTATAGATTTTGGATGAAGCAGGACTCGAACCTTTGACTTTTAAAACTAGAGCTACAATTGCCAAATCAGTTAATCCCTGTTTTGAATGTACATTTTGTCACTGCATTTTGGTCAAAAATAATATCTATTGTCAATTAAGTGGATTATGTTTTTACTGATTAGTTGTGGGCTGTTGCATTGAATGAATGACGCGGGGTTAGAAACTGTTTTATTTTTTATGAAATTTATGGAGGAACAAATCAAGCTGAAGAAAAAGGTTATTTGAGACAGTTACAACCTCTTGATGTTAGAAACTATACGCACTAGGATTACAAAAAGAGCCTTTTGTAAAGTGTATGACGTGGCTGGCCTTAATGACGTCATACCTTAATACCCACAACTTTTACAATGGCGATAAATTTAAACATGCCACCAAAGAAAAAGACTGTCACTTCAACAAAGAAGAAGAATCAAAATAAAGATGATGACATGTCCTTCTTACTTGAAATGCAAAAACAAAATGAAAAGCAAGTGAAATTGACAACAACAACTGTTGGAAACAACAAGAAGATTGAAACAGTTAATAAACTAACACCTAAAGAATGGCCTTTAGAACAAACTAAACCAACCGTTCCAATTAAATATCTTTTTAAGGACGAGAAATTTCCATCTGGCGAAATACATTCTTACAAGAAGAATGAACAAAACAAAACAGTACCTGCAACCACTATTCTTCTTGACAATAATAATAAAGCCACTATTGAAACAACAACAAGCAGATATCATTCTTTAGAATTACGTCCCGGAGCTGAAGAACGAGAAGAGAAAATTCAAGAAACTCTTAAAGAAGCAAGACATGCAGCTGAAGTACACCGAACTGCCCGTAAATGGTTTAAAGAACATGTTGTTAAGCCTGGAATGAAAGTAATTAATGCAGCAGAAGCTTTTGAAAATAAGGCTAGAGAATTACTTGAGGCTGACAAATTCAAGAGTGGAATAGCCTTCCCTTTAGGTTGTTCTATAAACTATGTTGCTGCACATTACACCCCTAACCCAGGAGATGTTACAATTATTGGTAAAGATGATATTATTAAGTTTGATTTAGGTGTTCAATATAAAGGAACTATTATTGATTCCGCGTTCACTGTTTATTGGAATGATATGTTCCAACCTTTAGCTGAAGCAGCAAGAGAAGCAACTAATGCAGGTGTTGCTTTTGCAGGAATTGGTGTTCGTTTGGGAGATGTTGGTGCTGCAATTCAAGAAGTAATGGAATTTTATGAAGTTGAAATTAAGGGTAAAATTTATCGTGTTAGAAGTATTCGTACTTTAGGAGGTCACAGTATTGAAAGGTATAGAGTCCATGCAGATAAATGTGTTCCTACTATTGCTTGTGACGACGATACGAAAATGGAAGAAGGTGAATTCTTTGCAATTGAAACTTTTGGTTCTACTGGAAGAGGACAAATTACAGAAGAAGGTGTTGTGTCACATTATGGAAAGAACTTTGATTATAAAGGGGATGGTTCAGAATTGAGAAATCCTGAAGCTAAACAATTATTACGTGTAATTAATGAACAGTTTGGCACTTTACCATTTTGTAAACGTTATTTGGATAGAGTTGGACAAAAGAAATATTTAACTGCTTTAAGGGATTTAGTTAGTAATGGTATAGTTAATGAATATCCACCTTTTGTTGATCTAAGAGGATCATATACTTCACAATTCGAACATACAATCTTTTTAAGACCAACTTGTAAAGAAGTTTTATCAAGAGGAGATGATTATTAAAGTGTTTGTTTTATTAATAGTATTGTATTGTTTTCTCTTAATTTAAATGTTTCTATCTCTCTTGTTTATTACTTTAGTAATGGAGCATTTAAAAGTATTTCCTTTTTTAATTTCATTCTTTAATTTGTCAATTTCAATTTATTTAAAGGTTCTTCAAAGCACTCTAACTGAGTTAATTTATTCATATCTAATAAAAATTTTCCACTCACTAATTCAGAACAATACTTAACGTTTAAATATTTCATATTATTTAATTCTGTTAAATCTTTATCTTTTATTCCTGATTCCCTAACATTAAGATTAATTAATTTTTTTAAATTCGATAAATATTTAAATTTAATATTGTGACAGTAACAAATATCTAAATCTTGTAAATTTTTTAATGTTAAAAAACATTCTCCATTAATAGAAAGGCAATTATTAATTGTTAATGTTGTTAAATTTTCTAAATTCATTATTTGTTTATCCTGTATTCTTACTGAAAGTAATTCTAGTGTTGTTTAATTTGGTAAAATATTAAAATCGCCATTAATTGTAGAAGATTCAATTTTTAAATGTTTCAAACTTGTAAATATTTGTAAACCATTTAAATCATTATTTGTATTTACTTCAAACGTTTTTTTAAATTTTTTAAATAAAAAATTTAGAAAATTTCTTTTGGTTTTTAAATAAAAATGATCTTTCAATACAAAATATATAGACCAATTATTTTGTATATTTTATTTACAACAATAAATGTGTCAATATTTTATACAAACAACTGATATGTCAATTATAATTAAACGTTTAAACAATCTATCAACTATGACTTGATCCAGTCAAGTCACTGTAAAATATTATAATTTTTTTGATCAAAAGTTTTAATTTTTTTACTAGACTATCGGCACCAGAAATTTCCTTATTTGTTCTTTCTAGAAACTATAACATTGTAATTTTTTAGCTTTAAATTTTGATCATTAAAATATAATGAAAATTTTAATAAATTTTTTAATTATTTTTTACTTCAATCATAAACCCATAATTTTTTATTATAAATTTACTATCGGCAACAAGAATTTCCTTATTTAGACTTTGAGTGACTATTTGTATTGTAAATGACTTTGAAATTTTTTAGCATTAAATTGTTTGATCAATAATTTTATATAAAATTTTCAATAAATTATTTAATTCAAAATACAATATGTAAATTTGTTTGAAAATTGTTTATTAATTTTAATTGTTGTTTTGTTAATGTTTTTTTTGTTGGGTCTATTATTTATTAATTTTGTCCCATAATTTTGTTCTTTTTGTGTTGTAGAAATTTTAATGGGTTTCAGAAAAGATCTCTTAACAATGTTTGACAAACCTATCAAAACTTAAGGCCCAAAATTTTTTTTTTATAATAGACTATCGGCAGTAGAAATTTCCTTTTATGTCGGTGACTATTTAATATTGTAGGTGACTATTTATTATAATCGAACCCGGGTCGCGAGAGTGACAGTCTTGAATGCTACCACTATACCACAGCCGATCTGTTCATTTTAACTTTTAATATTAAAATAAAATATAAATAATTAACTGTTGATGTGACGGAAACTCTTTGGAAGTTGGTGAAACTTGAAAAATTTTTAGTGTTGGGGTGCGTTTTTTTGAAATTTTTATTTTTATCGAAATTGAAAAAAACAATGCTAAAACACTTTCGTTGCTATAATTTATTTTTACACAAAAAGAATCCTCTCCTTTTCTCCCACAACAAACAATCCATGCTGTTTTATTCCACTAAAAATACCATTCTTTCCTCTCAACAAATTATATCTAAAGAACAAATCAAAGAATTATTAAATAATAAAATTGCTGATAAAGATTTTATTTTAATTGACGTTAGAGAACCAACTGAACTAAATATTTTACCAAAAATTGATGAATCCGCTCACAATATCCCACTAAACGATATAGGTCCTGCTTTTTTAACATTAGATGATAAAAGATTTAAAAGTCAATATGGTTTTGATAAACCAAATATTGAACAACAAATTATTTGTTATTGTAAAGTAGGAGTTAGATCTCAAAGGGCTTGTGACATTTTAAAAGAAATTGGTTATAAAAACGCTTTAAATTATAAAGGTTCTGCTAATGAATGGCATTACAATTAAATAATTAATTTTTTTTAATGGTTTAAATGTACCTTAATACTTTATTAATCAATATCACAATAATATCACATTAAATTTACAATATTTTTTTTACAGTATTTTTAGATAATTAATTTGACAATTTTAAGAATAACAACCTCCAAGTGGATCTATAGTTGTTGTACCTTCTTCACTTCCCTTTGATATTGTTGTTCCAAAATCCCCTCCACCAGCAAATTTTCTACCTAATTCTCCACCTAAATATCTATCAGTTCCTTCTAGATTCTTATTTATGGGTTGTATTAAATTATTTGTATTTTCTTTTACTTCTTTACTTGCATTATCTTCTTGTACTTTTATGGTTATGGTTTTACCTAAAGCTAATTCAATTTCTGGTTCCATGTCCATTGGATAATTATTATTTAATTGTTGTTGATGCGAAGAAGAAGAAGAAGGATTCATTAATAGTGATTGATTGTGATCAAAAGTATGTGGTGGAATATACATGGATACATTTTGATTTGTGTCACTTTCTTGTTGTTGTGACTGTGGCTGTGACTGTGACGACATATTTACCTCTTCAAACTCCCCTAAAGCACCACCTAAATCATGATTTGTCCAATCAACCCCTCCTGCAGGTTCATTCATCCCAATATCTTCAGAATCTTTCATACCACCCTTAAAAACATATCCACTTAAATCATAAAACTCTTTATCTGAATGTTTTGGTAATCCAAAAAGATCTCTACCAACATCAGTTGTTGTACTACCAATAGGTCTATCTTTTTGAATGTCATATGTTGTAGGATCTTGTGTTGGGATTTCTACATCTATTGTATCTACAAAATTTGTGTCGTATTTTGCTAGATTTTCTCTGTTAATTCTGTGTTGTCTATCTAATGTGTTGAATGGGTTAGACATTATTTTGTGTTTATTTATTTATTGTTTTGTGTTAGAGTGTTTGATTGTGTTATTTGTGTAAAAGTTTTGTGGGTTTTTTAAAGGTTAACCTCTTTAACTTTCCTTTTTAAAAATTTATTTTTAATATTTTGTAATTACATTTGTGGTAAATTTATTTGTTGCAAAAAATTGTAGTTTTTTGTAGTCAACTTGTCCACTAATTGATGGTAATTTTTATAGATGTTTAATTGTCATATTTGTTAATTTCTAAAGACAAGACAATTCCAAAAATGTTATCTTTCTTAACTCTCTTAAATTTTTTGAAATAAATTCCAAACAAACCAAACAACAAACTGAAATTCAATATAAAAAAGAACAACAATTAAAAACAGTCAACCACGTTAAATAATTAAACATGCTCTCTGAAAACTTTATCGCTCCAGAAGATAGAAAAACAATTGTAGTATTAGGTGCAGCTGGAAGATTAGGTCACTTAATTGTTGATTATATTTTAAGAAAAAGATTTACCTATAGTGTTCACATGATTGTCACAACCCATGAATTAAAATTACCAGAAGTACAATTACTAAAAGAAAAGGGTGCTCTCATCTTTAATCACGATTTTGATTTATCAAAACCGCTCGAAGCTCATCCAAAAACATATCAATTCCTTAAAAGTGCATTGTATAACGCAAAAGTAGTAATTTCCTGTTTAAGTAGTGAAGATAGAAATGTAATCCCACTTATCCACAAGAATATATTTACTTTAATGAATGAATTAAAAATTCCAAGATTTGTTCCATCAGATTTTTGTGTTGACTATCGTGACATGAGTCCAGGCGATTATGAAATTATGGAATATAAATTAAGAACTTGGAATTCTTTACAATTATTATCTTCTAATGGTAGTTTAGAATTTACATCAATTTTATGTGGTTGTTGGATGCAAATGTTTCAAGAACCATGGATGAGATTTGTTAATATTCATAAAGGAGAAATCTTCCATTGGGGTGAAGGAAATGAACAATTTCAAGTTACAAGCATTGATGATGTTGCCGCATTCACAGTTGACTGCGTTACTAATTTCTATAATGAAACGAAAAATAAGTTTTGTGGAATTGTAGGTGATACAATTACAATGACAAACTTACGTGACAGTTTCTCAAAAATTATGCAAAAAGATTTTCGTTTAATTAAATTGGGAGAATTAAACGATTTAGATAATGAAATTAAAAGATTAAAAGAACAGAAACCTGTTACTTTTGTAAAACATTTTGAATCAAATGTTGAAGAATTAGAACAATTAAAAATGATGTTAAATGATAAATATTTAATTAAACAAGAAGATTTATGGAATGAAAGATATGAAAAGGAAAGAGATGTTTCTTTAATTACAATGGTTGATTTCTTGCGTAATACTTTTGGTGGAGCAATTCCAGAATAATTTGTTGAAATCAAAAACATTAAAATTCCATCCAATCAAAATTGTACGCTTGTCATTTTACAAAATAAAACAACAAATACTTTAATACAACAAATAATACTTTATTTTAAATATTTACAAACCAAGTAATTGTTTCTTTTTAGTTTGAAATTCTTCTTCAGAAAGAATTCCTTTATCTCTCAAACTTGCTAATTTCTCAACTTGAGAATAAACATCTTCTTGTTTTTGTTGTTCTTCAACAACATTTGTATCTTTCTTTATATTTACAACTGCTGCCTTTTTAGTTGTAGTTGGTGATGAAGTTACGCCACTACTTGTAGGTTGAACAATTACTTTTGTTGTTGTTGTATTATTTACGGTTCCGGTAGTAGTAGTTCCGGTTCCTGTTTTTGCGGTCCCTGTAGTACCGGTTGAAGTTTTTTTAACTAATGATTCTAAAGCATTTTTACGTTGAACATTTGGATGTAATACCTTCTCTTCAGTTTCCATCACAATATCAATACCTTTTGTATTTTCTTTTATTGGAACTAAAGGTTTCTTCTTTGCATCTTTATCCATAAATTCTTTTGCTAATCTTTCTTGATTAATTAATGAGATATCACCTTTTAAGTAAACGGTATCCATAAAGGCAAAACTTAGATCGGAAAGACCATTTTTTGGGTCAAATTTGACTGGTGTTTCAGCGTCAACTGTTATTTTGTTATTTTTTGTTTAATTTGTATGGATTTTGTTGTTGTTTGTTGAATTATTGTTAATTATTGATTGATTGATGTTTGATAGATAATGAGGAGATTATTGATGAGTGTTTATAAATTATTTAATAAATCAAATGAAGAAATAAATTTACGGTAAGATTAATTATTACTATTAATTATAAACTTACCCCAAATAACATTACTCAAATTCCATTCTTTACAAATATCACGTAATGGTATTCTACCATTCTTTGTTTTAACACCTTCTTTACGTCTTATTTCATGTTTTTTATTATATTTATTGACAAGAATAACAGTAACACCTTCTGGTAAATCTACTTCCATTTTTTTTATTATTTTTTTTATTTTTTTTTAAGTGATAATGACAAGTGAAATCAAACATGTTTCACACAAAGAATTTTGACAACAAATAATTACAATAAGATAAATAACATAGATAAATAATTAAAACATTTTAATTTAATGGATTAACAACACTTCCAAAGAATAAATCAAAACCATGAATTCTAACAAGTTTAAGTAAAGAAAGGAATAAAACCTTAACTTTAGTTTCATCATCTACTTGATTACCTGTAGCATTAACTTCTTGTTTTCTAGAAAGAATAGTTTTACCATTATACTCAACAGATAATAATAATTTCCAAACACCTAATGGATCTTTCATAGGATCACTCTTCAAAATTAAATCTTCCAATTCTTCTTCTTCTGGTAAGTAAATAGTACCATCAAAAGAAGAAAGAATATAATTCTCTAAATCATCCAAATCCTTTTCCGATAATGTTTTATTAAAGAATTGTATTGGTAAAGTATCTTCAAATAAAGATTTAGGAGTACCAACAACAACAAATAAGATAACCTTCTCCATTCCTTGTTTAATAGATAACTTTTGATCAGGATGTTGGAAAAGTAAATGATTTACTCTAGAAGTAAATCTTCTAACAAGAATTGGATAACGTAAAGAACGATGTAAGGCTAAAGTAATATTCTCTAAGGTACCAATCATACAAACATCTCCACTAACTAATCTTTGAATAGAACCACCACTTTGATAATGAATCCAATTAGGATTACTTATATCTAAATAAGATTGTAATCCACCATCTATTCCACTAACAAATAATTGATGAGGAATTGCCTTTTTAATACTTTGAATAGCTGTAGGTAAATGCTGTGTTGAAATAAAACTAGTAACCATTGTTTCTAATTTATCTTTTGTATTAATTCTAATAAATGTTTGTTGTGAGGAATTATTTGCTATATTTGGAATAATTTTAAATACTTTTAATAAATTTAAAACTCTATTTTGTACTTGTTGTTCACCAATTACGTGAAGTGTAGTAGACATCATTGAAAGTAATTCTTGTTGTGCAGCAACTGCTCTTTCTAATTTTTCATATTTCTTACTTAATTTATCCATAGATGAAATTAATATTTCATTTTGTTTTTGAATTGATAAATTTGTATCAATTACAATTGGTACATTGTCATCTTCTTTATTTAATTCTTGTTGTTGTTTTTCTACCTTCATAAATTTATTATTAACAGAATTGTTATTAATCACAGTGGAATGGATAGTGGAATCGGTATAAACAGTTGGGGTAGTTGGTTCTTCTTCTAAAGAGAATGAATTTTCTTCTGAATCTTCTTTAAATATTTGTTCAAATGGAACTTCATTTTCTTCATTATTTAATTGTTGTTGTTTTATTTTATTATTTGATTTTTTTCCTTTAGTGGCACTATTACTAGTATTAGTTAATTCTTTTTTAGAAGATTTATAATTTTTAGATAAAATTGAAAAGGTATGATAATATTTGTTGTTATTTAAAGAGTGGAAGAGTAAATTATCAATACTTTTTTTAACTAATATTGTTGTTGTTGAAGATGTGTGTGCGATTAGTTTTGTTCTCAAAAATTGTCTCATTTTTTTTTCGTTTGTTCAAAAAACCTTTGTGAATTGGTTTTGTCTTTCAAGGCTTGCTAGTTTTTTTATTGTTCAATAATAACAACCTGAATTTGAAATTCCGATTGGAATAAGATGTTTTGAATAGTAATAGTAGTATTATTAAAAGCCTTATAATTATTATTATTGTAATAATACATCTGATATTGATAATTAAATAATTTTGTTAAATTAATTATTATTATTGTAAAAAAAAAAAATGCCGTTAGAAAAACAACGAAAAAAAGATTTATTACAATTTGAAAAACACATTACAACAATATATTCACAAAAATTAACCATTCAACGAATAGTTAAAGGTAAATTTATTTTTGTAAACCACTATTCTTTATTAACTAAATTTTTTTTTACCTTAATATATATAACCAATTGTCACAAACAACAATTTAACAATTTAAAAACAAAAGTCATTTATTACATTCTTTTCACACTTTCTTCCATCTTTTTCTTTTTCTTTTACATTTATCCTCAATTTAAATCTTTTTCTTTTCTTTCTTCTTCCATAAGTACAACTACAACAACAACTACTGCCATTCCACAACAAGAACAACAATTAAATAATGACAACATTTTAAACTATTCTTCTTTACAACAAGACAATGATAATTATAAAAAGAATCCATACTTTTTATTATTTATTTTATTCTTTTTATTAACAATTGTCTGTTATTTTCTTCCACAAAGAAAATTAGCAGATAATTATATTGATTCTTTAAATAGAAGTTTATATATTTTTCATATACAATTTAATGTAAAAACAAGAAAATTAATTAAAATTCCATTTAAAGAAGATTCTACATTAACTTGGATGAAAAATCTTCCAAGTTATTTAAGGAGACCTAAAGAATTAGATAATGAAGAAGAAGGAGATGATAAACTTGTTACTAGAAAAGAAGAAGAAGAAGAAGTAAAGGAAAGAAATGATAGGAAGAAGATGATTATAAAAAAGGAAGAGGAAAATAGTAAGGAAATAATTACATTCACTAACAGTACTACTAGCGACTATTCGAAATTAGGACAACAAGATAGTTTGTTAAGTAATAAAAATAGTCAACAACAACAATTATCATCAGAAGAACCATTAGAAAAGGAAGAAAATGGACATCTTCATCATCAAATATACTTTCATAAAGAAAAGGAATGATAATTGATTATTACATGATTATTTCAAATACATGTATTAACCAATAATAACTGTTATCCCTATCATCTTCATCTTTCTTTGTGCGCGAGTCAGTGACTAGACCTAGAACCAAATTCATCCCGAAAACTTCAAAAAAAAATTTAAAAAAAAAATAAAATTGCATTTGTTTACAGCAACAACAATCACTTACTATTGCTACAATATCCCCGATTTATTCCATTTGGATTAAAATATTGAAATTTATTAAAAAATTTATTAAAATTTATTAAAATATTAATTAAAATTTATTAAAAAATTAAAAATGAATAATGAAATACATTTTAAATTTCGCATTTCAGAAGAATATATTTTACAAAGTTTTTTACCCTTTTTAGAAAGTCATCATTTCTGTTATTGTTCATTTATTAAAACAACATTTCAACAAATTTTAAGACAAAATTTAATTCCTACAAATGTTATTAGAATAAAAGAATGGATGTTAATTTCAATAAAAAAATTAAAATTTACAAAAGATATTTCACAAACTTTATTTCATTTATTTCAAACGAATTTTCCAAATTTTTCTTTAGAAAATGAAAATGCAGTAAAATTGGAACCGTTTTTTTTGTATATTTATTTTCAAATGTTTTTTTTTGAAAAGTTTAATAATTTACAAAATAAT
>CADWAF010000548.1:0-13580 GCA_902984215.1 Willaertia magna
AATGAAAATATTAAGAAATTGAATAAACCTCGTAGAAAGTGTTATCAAGTTTATTGCTATAGACCTTGTAAATATGGTTATAAAAGAGACAGATACGGTTGTAAAACCTGTGCTTGTTTGTATGAAAAACATCATTTAAATAATGAATTTTAAAGAACAAAAAAATAAAACACTATTTGTTACAAAAATTAATTTTTTAAATTTATTTTTAAAAAAAAAATGAGTGGATTTAATTTTCAACAATTTCATTTCGAAGGCTACAACCAAGGTTTTATTAATAATAATCCATATACAGATATTCATGAAATGATTAGTGTAATGCAAAATAATTTACGTGTATTAATGAATGAAGTTGAAAGAAGAGAACTTAGAAGTAATTACAATAATGGTCGCAACTATTATACTAATAATATTCATCGCAATAAAAGAAATAGATTTTATTCAAATTATGAAACAACAACACCACAACATTCTGTTAATTCTTCACAAAACTTTGATCAAAACTTTAATGATGACTACAATAATCAATTTAATACATCTAATGATGACTATAATAACTATAATGAGTATTATAATGATTATATGAATAGTAATTTTAATGAACATTGACGATGAAGAAGCAGTAATGCAAGAAGATGAATATAATATAAAAGAAATAGAAATCATTACAATAATTATTATGAAGATTATCAAGATAATTATTTTAGACAATCCAATTATAAAAAGAAAAAATATAATAATTATTACAATAACGATATTTATTACAATAATGATAACTATTACAATATTAATTACAATAATGATATAAACTATCAATTTAACTTTTCAAATGACCAAATTGAAGATAAATTAATAAATAATAAAAATAAATTAATTGGAAATATTATACCAAATAATTATAATAGAAAAAGTATTTATGTTAGAAATAATAGATATAATGGACAAGATAGATTACATGTAGAATGTTCTTTATTATGTAAAAGAATTAGAAGTTTTAGATCTTTTGAAAAGAAAGTAGAAAATGCAGCAGTAGAAAAAACTACGAATGAAAAAACACGTAATGCTTTGTATAATCAAATAATTGATAAATTAGATTTGGAAAGAAATGAAAGAGATTTATTTGCAGATAGAATGGTTGATCCTTATGAAGCTTATCAAGCAGGCTTTAGGTTTGTTATTTTATTTATTTAGTTCTTTGTAAACTATTAATTTTGTAATAATGATATGTAAAATAAGAACTTGGAGACCTAAAAAGATCTTTCAATTTGACGGTTATACATTAGAAGGACAATACGATGCAAGAGATTTAGATTTTTATGATGTTCAAGGATTAGCAGGTTTACAACTTGTTGAAAAGAATGACAAAGTAATGTTCTTTTCACAAAATGTATTAGGTCTCTTTATTCCTATTAAGAATGTAGATAGTGAGATAGTTGGCGCTCAATTACTTAAACCAAATAATGATAGTAATCCACAGTACTTGATATTAAGCTCAAAACGTAGTCATGGTGTGACAATTCACAACTGTCACCAAGAAATTCCTCTTGCTTTTTGGGAATGTAATAAACCTGCAGTTACTGATGCATTATTTGTAGTAGAAGGAATTTTAAAATCATATATTACTAGTCTACGTACAAAATCTCATTGCTTAGGAGGGACTTGTAGTGACTTTTTAGCGAGTGAAACAACTTTACATTATTATTTACAAGAATTTAAAAAGAAATATCCATATGTTGATAAAGCTTTTATTTGTCCAGATGCTGGAATGTTAACAAATGAAATGGTAACAGCAAATTATATTGAATTAAGTATTGTATTGGAACATTATTTTACAGAAGTTTACTTTTTATGGTGGGGACAACTTGAGAGAAAAGATGGAAATATTGATGAATTAGATGATTATCAATTATTTAATTGGTGCTATTTAACAAGGGAAGAATATGTTTGTAAACATAATAAGGAAATGATTCAGTATTCAAAGTTTTTAAAGTTTTATAGAGATGAATTAAAGAGAAAAAGAATGTATAGTACTATTTTACAAAGGTGTTATAGGTCTTTGGTTTATAATGAAAATAATGTTGGTTATGTTAATTATGAAAATGAAAATGCTGATTATTGAAATAAGTCATAAAGTTGTGACATTAATAATTTATTGTTTGAACTTTAATTTTGTTTAGTGTTGTAAACAAATTTGAAAAAAACATTAATCAAGGCCTTTAACATTTTCTCTGAATTGCATCATAAAAAGGGCGGTAAATAGTTTGAATATTTTACAACAAATACCCTTCGATACTTTACAAAAATTTTGCCCAAGTTCTAAACAATAAGCAAATCACAAATTACTATTTAAGACGGACTTTCTAAATTGATCGAGAATTAATTTTAACTCTTCCATATCTGATTTAAAGTGGAAAGCAATTCTTTACTTAAAGTTTTCAAGAAAGCTTAATTATTTATGTGAAGATCTTCCAAAAGAAATTTGTAAAGACCTAGATTGTAAGGAAGATGTTGTTTGTAAACGTAAATCCTAACCTTGAAGACAACTGAACTATTATAAGTACTACGCAATTAGTAATTTCTTTAGTGGAGAGAACTCTTTTTTCACTCAATTCTTCACTTCTTCCATGTTTGTAGGAAATGTCAACAACACTTCTTGGTTCTGGAATAATAATGGTAATTATAGTATTGATGGGCATAGTAGAATGTTATAGAACTCTATCATGACAAATATTTATGTTCAAAAAGGATTAAAATTGTTCATTAATTATTGTTTTCCAGAATTTCTTATTGAATCAACAATTTTTCAATTCTTCTTTTCTTTCTTATTCTTTTTAATTATTTTCATGATTACAAATCATATTGAAAATTTACATCCTGCTTTAATAAGACTAGGTCGTATTGATTTTAAAATTAAATTTGATTACTCAACTAAAGATCAAATTAAACAAATAATGAGTAGGTTCTTTAAGGATAAAATTTTAGGAAATAAGATTAATGAATTAATTCCAAAAAAGAAATTAATAATTATTGAATTACAAACTTATTTAATGAGATATATTTATGATTTAAAAGATTCTACTAATCATTTAAAAATTAATAAATAAAACTACAGTATAAGTAACTATTTGGTTATTTATATTTTATATATTTTAAATTAAAAAGAAAATAAATTAATTAAAAAACAATCTAAATAATTATATTTTGTATCTTTATATTTTTACTGAATTCTCTATTTTTTTATAAAATAATTTAATTTGAATAATTTAATTTAAATAATTTATAAGCTAATTTTTAAAAAACAAAGATTATGTACTTACTTTATATAAAATAATTATATATTTCTTCATTAATTTTCACATAATTTAACAAAATTACAAATTATTTCAATAATAAATTTTAATAAAAAACTTACAAATTAAATAAATTATATAAAAATTTTCATAAAATATTATTTTACTTTATTTTTAATTTTTCAATTAATATAAATTCATATATATCAATATATCTTAATATAATAGAAAAATTTTTTTTTTAATATATAAAAAATAATTTTTTTTATAAACTTTTCCCAAATAAAAAATATTCTCTCTCAAATCTATATTTAAAATCTTTAAAAATACAGCCATTTTTTAAAGAAAAAACTAAAAAAAAAATATTAAAAAAGCAAATATATTAAATATTATTTTAATAATACAAAATATATTTATTGAACAATTTCTTTATTATAAAATTGTTAAATAAAACTAAAGTTTTAATGTTATTCTTTTTATTTTAACTAAAAGCCAAAAAAAATTTTTAATAAAAAAATTTTTAATTATAAAATAAATAAACAACAAGAATTATTATATAATATAGTCTAAAATTTTACATCAAATTTGTAAAATATAATAATATTAATATTATTTATAGTAACCTAAGAGTTTTTATAAGTTAATTTTTTATTGAAAAGGCTAATAAAACTATAAAATTAATTCTAAAAACTAAAATATTTAAAAGTATTATAATTGATTAATATAAATAACTTTAATAGTTTATTATTTTTGTTATTAATTATAAAATTATTTTTATATTCAAAAGTCAATACTTTAGAAAGAAAGGGAGAAAATGTTTTGTTTATTTATTGAATTTCATAATTTTGACTAATTTTGTCAATTGTTTGTTATGATTTCATTTTTTTATAAAAACTTTAAACTTTAAACTTTATTTAGTTATAAAAAATTTTAATTTATTATCTAGTTCCCTTTAAGAATATTATAATTTCTTAAAATTTTATAGCACTTTGTTGCAAGTAAAGTGAAAGTAATTTAGATTTCTATGACACATTTTTTAATTTTTTTGTTCAAGTAAAAGAATTTGTCTTTTTTTAGAATTATTTTCTTGTAATTTAGTTTTAATTTGTTGTAAAATATAGCATTTTTATTAATTGTAATACCACTGTTGAGTTCTGTGAGCTTAAGAATATTATTATTTGTCTAGTTTCTTTTTGTGGTTGTTTTAGGGCATTTTATTATTAAATACAGTAAGTTTATTTTCTTATTACATAAATTGCAGATATGAGATTGTTTATAATTGATTATAGTATAGCAACAAACATTAATATTACAGAATAGTCGAATTTTGGTTTTTGATGATAGATTCTGTTTAATAAATTTGTAAGTTTATATATAGCATATATTACTGTTATAGAATAGATTATTATATGTTTTTCTATTCTAATCTTGGTTATACGTGAGATTGATGTTGTATATGTTAAAGTCACTTATATGTTATTGTATATTAAATACTATTATGCTTTGTTATTTGTCATTAATAGTTGTTTATGTTGGAAAAGTTATCTAATATTGAAAATGTTAACAAATTAACTTATATTCTTAGTCTATTTATCTATTAGGTTGTTTTTAATGTTATTGTTGTGAGTTTTTACTTTAGTGATATTTAATTTTATGTTGTTTTGTCAATTATTTTTTATAATTCTTTTTTAAAGCATAGAAAATCATCTTAGTAATTATCATTTTTGATGAGTTTAAGTAAAATTTTATTGTCTGTGTAAATTGTAATAGCATTATCTTTTAGAAATAGTTTAATACTATGTAAAATAACACATTTTGATCAGTTTATATATATAAATAATGTCTTAGAAGTTTTTATAAATGTCAAAATTTCTTATTTTCTTATTATTTTTTGCTTTAATTAAACTATTACTTGTTAATAATATCATGAGTCTGAAATTACTATAGTATTTGTTTATTATAATTTTAACAATAAAAGTTTCCATTTATGTGTTAATTTTTCTAATGTCTAATCTGCCTTCTTTAATATTTTGATAAATGAAACTAATTAGTGTATTAAAAGCAATTAAAATCTTTTTTTTTAATTCAATACATAAGTAGTGTCAATGTCTTCACAATCTTTTTCTTTGACAACATTCTTTTTGCATAAATGTATATAACTAGATAAATATTTAATTTGAACCAAGTTTTTATAGTTATTAATATCGACTAATTGTTGATGTATAAATTTGATACTTTTTTTAATTTTGTTCTTTCTTTTTTCAATGTTTTTTTTTAGTAGTTTGTTTTTAAAAAAATAATTACTTAGTATATATTCATTATCTATAATAAGTATTTCTATATTTTTCGTTATTAGTTTTACAATATTGTTTTTTTAGTTAATATTATTGCTTTAGATTTTACTGAGTTAATACTAAACTTAATTTTTTTCATTTATTTAAAAAGATTATCTATTCTTCTATTAGTTTTCCTAAAATTTATGCCAATTAAATATAAGTCGTTAGTAAAATTGAGTAATCTCATATAATTTAAGTTAGTTTTACATGAATCTTTTGGTATTTTCTATTTTTTTATGGTTTTATCTATAATGATTTAAGTGATACAATTAAAAATAATATATGCCAGTAGACATTTTTATGGAATGTCTTTTATTTTTATAATGTTTCCTCTGAGTTGATTATTGATTTCAAGTTTAAGTGAGTGATCTTTATAAGTTTTTATGATAAACTTAATAAAAATTTGTAAAATTTATAATGGATTAAGCTTTTATATATTAATTCAAAATCAACATAATCGTATACTCCTTTAATATCTAGATTAATTATTGAGATATTATTTTAGTTTAATTTAATTAAACTTTTTAGTAAATAAACTTGATTTATTGCTTTTATATGTAGTATGAATGCTTGTTGTCTAACATTTAGTTGAGTTTTTGCCCAATTTTTTAATTTATAGGCAATGATGTTAAATAATAATCTATATTTTAGATTCATGATTGCTATAGGTTTAAAGTCTTTAAGAAAATTAATACTATCTTTTTTTAAGATGAATTTAACACATTTTTGTTTAAAACTATCATTAATATATCCTTCTTTGACTTAATTATTGAAGTATTTAATAAGTTTTTTAAGTATTTCGTTATTAAATTTTCTAAATAGTTCAAGTAGTATTTAATTTAATTCCATAGATTTAGATTTCATTTTTTTTAAACTATCTTTGATATCTTTTACTGTTATTACATTTTATAATGGACTTTCACTAATGGTTGTTTGGAACATCTTAAGTTTAATATTTGAGATATTATTTTTTGCAAATTTTTTTGTAAAGAAATTGATAATTAAGAGATCATTAATATTTTCTTTTAATATGTTCCAATTTATATTTTTACTGTTAAATATATTATCATATTTATATAACATGTTTTTGGTATTTTTGTTATAATTGAAGAAGAAATTTTTTTTTCTTTCTTAGGTTATTTTTTTAGTGATTTCTTTAAGTTTAATGTTGAAGGATTTAAGTTTGTGGATTAATTGGGAATTATTATTTGTTTGTCTAATTCTTTCTTTAATGGGGTGTATTTTGTTTTTCAAGTTTGAGTATTCTTTGTTTTTCCTCATATTATTTCTTGTAAACAGGTATTGATGTTTACTTTTTTCTTTAAGGTAAGAGCTAATATTGTTTAAGAAGGGTAAAATTTCTTTGTTGCTAGTAATTTCTTTGTTGCTAGTAATTTCTTTGTTGCTATTATTAAATTTTTCTTTTTAGTTATAAAAAATGATAGCATCAAATTTCATCACCAACAACACAAATGGAGATACTGACAACAAGAACACGAATATAATAAAAAAGCATAATACTAACAATAATCCAATACATCATCAACATTCATCATCCAATACTACTCATCCAACAACAAATGAAGATGATTTCTACTATAAAACAGAAAAATACTTTATGGTTTCACAAGGTTCTGCCGAAATCTTTTCCGATCACCCAGCTGCCGGTCTTAATATTCCAGTATTAAGTACATCACAAGAATCTTTAAAAGAACTATGTGGTACAAACTGTAGACAAATACATACATTAGGAAATGATAAAATCTTATTAACCCATTCTTTCGGTAATTTACATTATTGTATCATTTACATGCGAGAGAAGATGAAAAAGTTACATTTTCATCATCATCACAACCATAACAATAATAATCAACAATATTTACAACAAGAAGAAATAATAATGATTGAAGAAGAACCTAGAGAAACAACAGCTTCACTTTTTAGACAATTATGTTTAATTCATGATCTTACTTGTTTTAGTATTAGAATTCAAGTAAGTTCAAATTTTAATAGAGGAATAAATCAAAATGAAGCAAAAAGAGTTTTAAAACCAGTTGTTGAAACTTTAAAACGTTTATATAAAACACAACAATCTATTTTAGTACAAGGTATAGAATATGTTGATTTAAATTATCACAATAGACAAATTATAATTGATGCTTTAAAAGATGGTATTGAACCTTATCCTTTCTTATTACATGCAGTTCTATTAGTTGGTACTAAATTAGCTGCTGTTTACTCTAGAAAGAAAACTTGGGTTTTATTACCGAGAGATATTCTTTGTTTAATGATTTATTCACAAAGTACTTTTTTTTATAAAACTAAATCTACGACTGATGGCGGTAATAATAATAACAGTAATGTGAAAAAGAAGAAGAATCATGTGAATAGTAATACCAGTGGTGGTAGTGGTAATAATAATGTGAATTCTTATGGAGAAGGTGAGTATTCACCATCGTTGGGGATGATGGGTAGTAGTGATCAATTTATAGATCATCAAATGATGAATAAATGTTCTACAAGTTCATCAGATGATAATATTTCAGACACTGATACTACTAAAAAAGAAGAAGAAGAAAATATTGAATCTAAATTTGATTATTTATTCTTTCATGCAACTGAAAATCATGGAAATTTTAATCAAAAATTATTTAAGTGTGGTGTTTATTTTGAATATGATAAAGAGCAAGATATGACTTTAATGTTAATTTGTGACCCAACTATTGTAAATATTGAACAATTAGTGAAAACTAATACAACTAATACAATTGGAACTAGTCTTACTGTTGGTGGAGGTGGCACTGGCCTTAGCGTTGGAAATAGTTTAATGGAAAGTCACTCATTGGGTAATCACAATAATATTACAACAACTGGAACAAGTTTTGATGAGACAGAAGGAGATATTGAGGAAGAAGAAGAAGATAAAGAAACTGTTAGAGATCAATTACAAGAAGCTGCCATTCAAGTAAATGAAAAAATCTCTAGTTTTAAAAAGTTTTCTTACCTTAAAGTAAAAGCTGATTCTCACATGACAATGTTAAATTATTTACATTATTGTCCTGGTTTAATTCATTTCATATTAGTTGATAGAATTTACGATAGAGTTTACGCTCCAAGAATTGTCTCACTTCACACAAATAATATTTCAGCAAAAGCAGAAGAAGAACAGATTTCAATTTTAAAGAAAAAAGTTTGGGAAATGTGTTATGTATTACAACAGTATAGAGATGAAGGTTATACTGAAATTGGTGTTTGTGGTGATGGTGTACAATATTGGTTTAAAGAATGGTTTGAAGATGAAAATCAATTGGAATTGAAAATGACAAGAAATAATTTAAATCATGCAAAAGCTCATTATGAATTGTATACAATGTATTTACCTTTTGTTTCTACACAAGCAATTGGACATCATAACAAATTATTAATTAAATTATTATTGGATCGTCCTATTAATTAAAATTCATTTAAGCTTATTGATTTTTCCGATTCTCAGTCATGGTTAACTTTTGTAAATAGCGATATATTCATTAACACTTTACAATAATTCAACGTAGTTGACAAACTGGGCCCGGAATGTAATTATCGGAACCTGTACATGGTCGTACTTTTGCCATATAATTATAAAGCCAAGCATCTTAATATAGTTTTTCAATCAAAAAGAAACCAAAGGGAATTTAGACATTATGAGACACATAATAGGTTTCCTATCGGAATAGTAAAGAGTATAAAACAATTAAACTCAACAATCATTAAACAACAAACAAAAAAACAAAGCAACAACAAGAAGCACTAATATTAGAAAGCAAGTTTAATTGACTCAAAATGATTGACAAACTAGTAAAGAGCGCAAGTAAGGGATTAAATCCATACAGAAATCGTTTCTTTGGTGGTTTCCCATCTGTATTCTTTAATGATCCCTTTTTAAAGAATGCATTTAAGGATTTTGATGAACATTTTGGCGGTCAAATGTCAAAATATGATCAACCAGCTGTAGATGTCAAAGAAACAGAAAACACATTCGAATTAGTAGCTGATGTTCCAGGATTTAAAAAAGATGCAATTAAAGTTGATTTAGATGAAGATAATAGATTATTAACATTAAAGGGAGAATTAAAATCAGAAAAAGAAGAAAAAGATAAAGAAGGAAAATATCATCTTCAAGAAAGAAGTTATTCAAGTTTCCAAAGAAGTTTTACTCTTCCAGATAATGTTAAATTAGATGATCTTAAAGCACAATTAAAAGATGGTCAATTGAAGATTGTTTTGGAAAAAATTAAACAAGAGAAACAAGAAAAACCAAAAAGTAAATCAATTGATATTACTGAACATTGAATGTAAATAAATGTAAATAAACTTTATTGTAATTATTTTTTTAAATTACTAAAAGAAAATATTGAATATTGGAATTTATTTGATGATAAAATAAAATTAGATAAATCTATTTTAAATAGTTTATTAAAAGTAAATTTAAATAATAATTATGATACATTCTTAGAAAATTTTTTACCTTTACTTTTAAAGCAAAAGATAATTACTGATTTTATTGATGCAAAAATGATAATTGAAGTTAATCCAACTTTAATTAATTCACTCCCAAAAGAATTACAATTAAATTATAATATTTTACAAGTGATATTTGATAAAGATATTTTAAATTGTGTAAATTATTTACCAATTGAAATTTTAGACAGTTTTAAATTTTTAATGTTTGACTCAGTTGACTCCTCAAAAAGAAAAGTATTATTACAACAATTTAAAGAAAGATACAATAAAGATTAAATTTACAATAATGTATTTATAAAAAAGTAATCCTTTGGTTTCTACTAAATACAAAATGTTTAATACTTATAATTAATTGCATTATACATGACCAAACCAATTGACTGACATGAATTATTTCAACATTAAATTAAAAATTATCAACAACTGAATTTGAGAGTTGTTTCATAGTTAATTTGTCATAATAATTTTCCAAATATAGTCAATCCTCGTGCATATTCAAATTTATTTGAAAATTTAAACAACCCAAGTTGTAACCAACCATAAACAATAATATTTAATTCTTCTGTTTTAAATTTATTCATAACCTCATCATTAAAAAGATAAATTTTCAATTCATTTAATACACTTTCAGAATATTCTTCACTGAATTTACCATTATCATAATTAAATTCCCCATCATAATTATAATTATGTGTAAATAATGGTTTTGAATTAATAAATACACTTTCACTGAAACTAGTACATCCATTATCAATTTGTTCATTAAAAGAAATACAAATAGAAATTGGAAAACCACAATTTGTAAATACTGTATATTGAATTGTAAAGAAATGATCTTTTTTTTTGACTTTATGAACAAATATTCCCTTAAGACTATTACCAAAAAGTAGAACATGATGGTCCTCTTCTTCAATGTAACTAATAATTTCATTATCTAAATTAATATTTATCTTTTCAATTTTTAATAATTTTTTGACTTTTCTAATGGTAATTGAATTATTGTCAAGTTTATAATTGCAAATTAATTTTTGACTATTTTCTAAAAGATTATTTCTATAATTTTGATATTTTGAGTAAATTTTTAAAATATCATTTAAATTTTCAATTTCATGTTTTATTTTATCTTTTTTAAGTCTTTTAATTTTCTTCTTCTTTTTACGTTTTTCACTTTCTAATTCCTTTTCATTATTAATATTGTAAAGAGTAATACAGTTTTGTAATTGTTTCATTTCATTTTCATTTAATTGAAATAAGTTAATTAAATAAAGTTTTGAAAATTCTAGTGAATGAAATGCAGCGTTAAAGTTAGATGAAATTAAATGCGGTTTTATAATGGACCAATCTGCAATATCAGAAAAGAGTAAAATATTTGTGCAAAGCAACAAATCAAATGACATTTTTTTTTAATTTTTCTTGTGAAATAAATGGATTGACGAGGTTAATTTACAATTTACAATCAAACACCTTAATAAAATGTTTTTCTTGTGAAATAAATGGACATGACATTCTAGAAAAACTTAAATGAATAAAAATATATTTTATAATTGAATTGTAATATCTGTTAATTTAGATTCTTTCAAACAACATTTAAATAATCTACTAAAATGTTTTGTAATTGATTCATTCTTTTGATAATAAAAATATGCAAATGATTTACCACAAATAATTTGATTTATACTTGTCATATCTAATCTATAATCAGTTTTAATAAATTCAGATTTACTTAAATCAGTAAAAACATATCCATTACAATCTAAAATTATAGAAAAACCATAACCACAACCAATTTTAAAAGGTAAATCAATATGTTGACGTAAAATTCTAAATTCTTTTGTATCATATCCTCCAACTATATATACAACACCAGTTTGTAAAGCATACAATGTGAAATATTCTCCACTTTTAATGTCTCTAATTAAATTTATTGAAAATGGTACTTCTAATTCTTGAATTGGAAAATAAGTGTCAACTGCTTTACCATTTACTTGTCCATTACTATTTTTAAAATTATTAATTAATTAATTAAATAATTTACTTACGTATTTGATCCACCACCAAATAATCGCCCATCAGCTGTCAACATGATACTATGATTTCCTCCAGCCGATAGAATTTGAAACGGTCCCCTTATATGAATATCATTAATTGTAGATAATTCTGAATGATCTCCTTTATAACCATAAGCAGTTGCATATCCAAAACCTTTTAATGAATATCCTTCTTTATTACAATAAGTTTCTAATAAACAGTGAATAGAGGCAGATGACGTTTCAATCTTTTCAATAATTAAATGCTTTTCAATCCTTAATTTTTCAAAAGTATCTAATAAAATATGATTTTTAGTGTTTGGTTGATTACCACTCCAATAAATTTGATTATCTGTTGTTACAATAAATGATGTAAAATAATTGGCTGCTATAAATTTAATATTTTTATGAAATGGTATTTTTGTAAAAGTTGTAATACTTTCGGGAATGTTTGAAATACCTAATTCTCCTTGATCATTTCTTCCACAGCCATATAGTTCATTATTATCTTAATTGACCAATTAAAACATTACAAAAAAAATAAAATTTTAAAAAAATGATCCATTAATAAATTTTTTTAAATACTTACCCGTTAATATCATTACATAATATGCACCACAAGCAACTTGTTTAATAGATAAAGGATTAATAGGAGATATATTTATTACTTTTGGTTGTGTTGCTCTTTCTTCAACTTGGGAAGTAAGTTGCGAATAATCATTTGCTCCTAAAACTTGAACATAAGCTGACATTTTTTTTTGACTTTTTGATTGACGTTTTTGAAATGCTATTAAAGCTATAATATAAACTAATATTAACAATAAAAAATTAATTGATAGCGAATGATGTTTTTTTAAATGTTTTTATTACATTATGGCTTACACAAATATTAATAAATTAATAATTCACAAAAATATATTTTAAACAATTTATTAAAAGAATAATTAAAAATGAAACTATTATTTTATTCTTTTACTTGTTCTTTTACATTATTCGGAAGGGAATCTAATCTACAATTAGCAAAGGTTTGACTCTATTAGAAAGTAATGTTTATGATTGATTATTAATGACTGGAATGAAACTTACCTTTCCTCCATATTTATGTTTGAAAACTAGTGTATAATCTCCTTTTACATTCAAATGTGAATTTGCTAATTCATAATTAGGATCATTACATATTTCATCTAGAGTTTCTCTAGTACCTGGTTCTTGTCCGCCTATGTAGTTATATAAGAAATAGTTATTCATTGTTAATCATGAAAATTCAAGGCTTAATAATAATTAACCTAAGAATTACTTACCTGGTAAAGTTTCTTTAGCTTCTCTTCCTGTATAACCTTCTTCAACGTTTTTAACATCTAGATCTGTTTTCTTAATATCCATATTGTTGCTTAATTGATTTTTTTAAAATTAAAATTTACAAC
>CADWAF010000552.1:0-24246 GCA_902984215.1 Willaertia magna
TTACTTTTTAGTATTTCATATCTTGTCAAATTGTGGTTTAATATTATTTATAAGCTTATTGCTAAGTATATATCATCCATTATCTGTAGTCCAAAAATTATTTAAAGTTCCAAGTAATGACAAGTTAAAGGAAATACCAATGGTTCAACAAGTGTTAAAAGTTGTGAAAACGGAAGGGTCTATCGAAAGTGTTTAAAACATCTCATTTTTTATTTGTGAACTGTTGGGCATTTTATATAAATGAAGCTCAAAACCGAATCCCAAATTACAGTTTAAATTTATTTAGGGAAATTGTAAAGTAAGTAATAAAGTTTATTATTAAAAAATGTCTAAATCAATATCACAACCATTTGATTTTTATTGTGTGTTAGATCTTGAAGGAAAGGTAGAAATTTTAGAATTTCCAGTGTTGCTACTGAATTCCAAAACATTGGAAATAGTTGACACTTTTCATCATTATATAAGACCAACTAAAATGACTGAGGAACACATTAATGAATATGTAAAGGGAAAGTACGGAAGATGGGGATTAGAAAAAGAATGGCATGAAAAAGCCATTTCTTTTACTGAATGTTTAGAATTATTTAAACAATTTTTATCTAAGCATCAACTAATCTCCATAGATAACTTTGATAAAATTCATTATGGAGCTTATTCTTACGCTTTTATAACTTGTGGTAATTGGGATATAAAAACTCAAATCCCAAAGCAATGTAGTATATGTAATATAAAGTTACCTGTTTATTTCAGAAAGTGGATTAATTGCAAAGAAATTTATAATAAATTCTACAAAGCTAAAATTACAGGCATGAGAGGCATGCTTAATGGTTTAAAAATAAAACTGGAAGGAAATCATCATTCTGGAATTGATGATGTCAAAAATATTGTTTCTGTTGTTAAGGAAATGATAACTCAAGGCGCAGTCTTTAATATTACTGGTGCAGTTAGAAAGCAAAGACAACAACATTCAAATTATGGGCAAGACGAAAGCAAGAAGAAGGTGAAATGTAAGTTTTATTTACAAGGAAATTGCGAGAAAGGGTTGAGTTGTAAGTTCTTGCATTAATTTGAGGGATGAAACCTTTGGTTTTAAGGAATAAAGATACTATCTGTATTTAAAAATTTTTTGCCAATCAGCCATCATCTTTTCAATCATCACTCAAAAAAAAAGCTAGACAAGCTTGTGCACATTCTCTGATTTTTTTTACTGTAACAATATGTCTTTTTTGTATTTCTTTTTTAAAGTAATATCTTTTACAATATTGTAATTACATATATCATATTCTGTAAAATTAAAATAAATAGAAGAATATAAAATTCTTAATTTAATTAATAAACATTGTAAAATTTTTATATTTGTTAATGTTGGAAAAAAAATTTTTAAATAATTTCTACAAGTACCTCCATTTTTAGTAGTATTTTCCAAAAATTCTTCATCATCTATATAGGCTGCCTCAAAATTTTGATTTTCAAATATTTTAATATTTAAATAAATTTTTAAAATACTTATCATATGATTATTAAATAAATGTAAATACCAACATTTATTTGTGTTTATAGAATATTTTTTAATATATAAATTTGAAAAATCATTAATTAATTCTTCTATATTATCTATTTCCTCATTTGTATATGCTTTTGTTGAATTATTTAAAATATTAATAATATGTATAAATTTTGTAAATAATAAATAATCTTCTTTCTCAATTAAATCTTTAAATATATGAATATTATTAAAAAAATTATCACATTGTTTCCCTGTAACATATAATTTTAATTTATCATCATTAAGTAGCTCTTTATTTATTTTAAAATAACTAAATGTTGGTATTGATTTAATTAATTTAATAATTTCATCTTCTTTTACTATACTTGAATTAAGTATTATTTTTAAAAAATATTTAACAACATTTTCTTTTAAATGCAACAAACATAATATTATTTTACTAGGTCCTAAACCTAATAATAATCCTAATTCATCAACAGTTCTTTTTAAATGGTCATGAGAGCAATAAGGATTAGTTGTATTACAATAAAAACAAAATTCTTCTTTTGTAATTGAACTAATTGATTTAATTGCTGCCCAATCCATTGTTACAAAAAAATCAAAAGTAAATTTAATATTTTCTACTATTATACCATTATTTAAAATATCTTTAATTTCTTGTTTAAATATTTTACAAATATATCTAAAATCTTTTTCTTTGCCATACCACATAGCTAAAGGAAAAACTCCAACTCTAGTCATAAAACTTCCAAAACTTCTTAAATTGATTGGAGCAATAGAAAAAACTACTCTATTTTCGCCTGCAGCTGGCGTACCATCTAAATTTAATCTTATGTATGTTTTAAATGAAGTTGTAAAATTACTATTTTTATTTTTTAAAAACTTTAATATTTCTTTATCTTTTTCTTGAAGAAGAATTTTATTATTTTTTTCAATTAATTGTAACCATTTAATGTGATATAATAAATAATGATATAATAATTTTTTTAAACTACAAAATACTAACTCTTTCTGTTGATGTTTTACTGCAGATATATTAAATTCTTTAATAATTTTTAAATTTAATAACTTTCTATAATTTTGTAAAGAGTATAAAGAAGAAGAAGATGTATTTTTACTTAAATTATTATATAATTTATAAGTTTTATCAGAAAATAAGCATTTATCTTTAATATATAAATCTCTTATATTTTTTTGATAAATAATAATATTTTTTTTAATTCTCTTTCTATAAACAATTTCTCCATTATTTAAATATGTTATAGGTTCCCATCTTTTTCTTTTATTACTAATTACTTGTTGAGGAATTGTTGTATCATTTGTTTCTTCTTCTGTATCATAATCTGTCAAAAAAAAGAAATAAAAAGTTTTCAAATTAATTTCATTAAGAAAAAATGAGTCAAAATAATAATAAACTGTTTCTATGTTACGGATGCAATGGACAGATGAATGCAATTTACAATAATGAAGGGAATTTAGCTTGTCCATTGTGTGGATCAGAATTTGTAGAAGAGATTGAACAACAACCGACAACTACAACAAATAGAACTACCTCAAATAGAGGCGGTCTTACGTTTGAAGAATTATCATCTGATGATGAAACAAATCACCCAACTTCTTACATGGATATAACTGATGATGATGATTTACTACAACAAGCTCTTAATGAACATTTTCCAACTGAAGGAAGTGGTGGAAGAACTATTTCAATTGAAAGAAGTTCATCATCTTCTAATCTATCTGGAAATAATCAACAACAACCAAGAGTGAGACAATCATTTACAGTAACAACTTTTGATAACCAAGGTAATAGAAGAACATTTACATCTAATAATGGATTTAATATTTTCCAAGGCTTAACAGGTGCAACAAATCAACAACAAGGTACTACAAATAATAATACAAATAGATCAGGGAGATCGTCTCCAATGGGACAACAAAATCCATTTGGTGAAGATCCACTTATACAAATGATTAATCAAATGATGGGAAATGCAGAAAGACGATATAGAAATCAAGGTGGGAATACTCCTCCACCAAATATGTTTAGAATAGGTGGATTTGGTGGTAGCAGTGGTGGTGACTTTTTTACAAATTTCTTACAACAAATGTCTATACCCTTTCAACCAGGGAATGGTGCAGCCTTTGGAGATTATGTATTTGGAGATAATTTAGATGATATAATAACAAGGTTAATGGAACAATCTAGTGGACATCGTGGAACACCTCCTGCAGATCAAGAAACTATGAAAAAGATGAAAGTTAGGAAAGCAACTCAAGAAGATACATCAATAACTTGTGCTGTATGTCAAGATAATGCAAAAGAAGGAGATGAATTAATGGAATTACCTTGTGGACATACATATCACAAAGATTGTGTTACTCCTTGGTTAGAACGACATGCTAACTGTCCTGTTTGTAGGGCTGATTTTGTAAATGATGATAAGAATAATGGTCAACCAAACCACTAAGCTTAACAAATTGTGTAATTTTAATTTGAACTAATTTTATTGTACAATGGAATATATTTTTGTTATTTAAATAATTTTTTAAAATTATCAAAAGAAATTCGTTCATCAACATATTGTAAAACATTTTCTAATCTTAATTTAGGGAACCAATAACCAATCAACAAACAAATAGTTATTATTGTAACTATAGGAGCAAAGTTCCATTCAACTCGTAATGGACCACTATTACTATCTTTATATAAATAATCCATAGTAGTCATAAATCCTGGTTTCAGGGAAGTTTCATAATCTGTTAAATATAAAACCAATGCAAGTGACAAACCAGCAAATAATCTAAAACCAGTTGGAGTAGAAATATCCATAATTCTTGGAACAAAACCTTTATCAGCTAAAGCTTTAAGGCCTCCATCAATTACTCTTGCAAATAAATATAAAACAATTTGATTATTGACATTCCCACTTATTCCCTTACTATCTCCAAAACATAATGCTCCTCCAATAAATCCAGCAATTAAAGAATCAATTCCATTTCTTATATTTAATGTTTTTCTACAAATTAAACAAATAAATTTATACATTCCAACAAAACTTCCTAAATTCATTGCATGATGAAACATTTGTTTAATTACAAATCTAACTTTTCTATACTCACTTGGAGTTCTAAATAAAACTGCATAAATTAATGATTGTAAAATATATGGTATTCTAATTTTAGTTCCTGTCATTATACCATTTCTATAACCTCTAAAAACACTTTTTAATCCTTCAAGATAACTATCTGGAACTGAAGGTAATGGTGATTGTTGAATATGTGATGGTGGCTCTGTAGATTTATTATTGTCGGAAATTGGTGTAACAACATTTACTTCTGTGTTTGTAACACTTTTAGTTAAATTATGTTCAATAAATGTATCACTTTGTTGTTTCACTTCTTCTATTACAGAATTATCTACATTTGTGGCCATCATGACACTTTCATCATTAATTTCATCATTACTTTGATCAATATTTAAATCATTCATTATTTTTATTTTCCTGTTAGGACTTTTTTAAAATCATCAACTACAATAACAATTAACAAATAACTAATCTATCAACAAAATACTTCTTTAGCCTTAGGAAAAAGAAAAACATTAATTTTCCTTTCCCTCCTAAAACTTATTTTTTTTTCAAATTTCAAAAAATGATTTTATCAGCCTTGAAGGGGAAGACACTCTCACAGATAAAAGCCTTGAAACAGGCAAATACTACTTTATTACCTTCTAGTTGTTTTTCAATAAATCAATTAATGAGTAATGATGAAATGAAAGGAACTAAAGGTTTATCTGTAACTTCGGAACATATTCAAAGATTATGTACATTAAGTAGAGTAACAATTTCTTCGGAATCTCAATTAAATAAATTAACAAAAGATATAAATAATATAATTTTATGTTTAAATACATTAGAATCTTCACCAGTAACACCTGATATAATACCTATGTATTCACCAATGCAATTTTATAAAGAACATTCAAATAGATGGAGGGAAGACACTCCATTTAGTTTTGCTACAGAAAGTGAATATATACAAAGAAGAAATCAAACAGTTTTAAGTAATGCTAATACTGTTAAAGCTGGTTACTTTGTAGTGCCTAAAGTAAAATAATGCACAATTTATTTATGTTGAATAATTTTGGAGTGAAAATTTTTTAACTTTACAATAAAAAATAGTTCAACTATTCTTAATTAAGAATTTTCCTTATATATGTAACTTTTGAACATTAACAGTCATAAAAATGTATCGCTTTTTAATATGCATAACAATTCTATTACTTTTACTTCATCCTGCTTATAACCAAATGGTGTGTATCCCTGGGTCGACAATATTAGATGATTCGCCTTACTGCGATGTTGGGAATTATTGCAATGAAAATGGGGAATGTGTTCCCTTAGAAAAACATCCTCGTTGGGGGAATTCATGTCCTGGATACGAGGGCACAGATGCCGAGTATTGTGGTTTAGCTTTGCAATGTATTCATCATAAATGTTATCAATGCGAAGAAAATTCAAGGCAATTTTCATCCGATTTAATGTGTTTAAATAATAAGTGGCAGTTCTCTAAATCTTTAAATATATTAGATAATTATGATTATTATTTAACAAGAGATCCAGTTAGTGTTTTATTAATTTGCTCCATGGCAATATTTGTCCTTAACACTTTGGTTTCAATTTTTGTAGATTTATTGTACATTAGAAAGAACAGAAAACAAGAACAAAGATTTACTAAGGAAATGGAAAAGGATCACGAATTTATGAAATTTTATCATGAGAAATTAGAGAAAGAACGAAAGAAGAAAAGAAAGAAGGTTAAGAAGACCAGAAAGGCATTAAGGAATGGTTTAGATGATTCCGATGACGAAACAAATAGCAGCAGTGATGAAAGTACAAGTAGTAATAGTGGCAGTAGTAGTGAAGAAGAAGATGACAGTAGCGGTGAAGAAGACAATTACAAACAAGTAAATGTCAAAATGACTCCAACGAGTAAACGCATGTATTCTTCCTTACCAACCTCATCTCCTTATCCTTCCCGTCCTAATAATATACACTCAATTAATAATTATGATGAAGATGAATATTAATCCTTATTCCACTTTACTTTTCCAAACATGATCGATAGTATCTGCTTCTCTTAAAATAATAATAACGATTGCAAATATTGATAACAACGATAATTGTCTAAATAATATTATATATGGGAATGATAAAGGCAAGATAATAAAAGATAAAATGTTGAAGAATAAACAATTCCAAACTAAATTTCTTCTTGAAGATAAATATTCTTCATTATCTAAAAATTCAATAGAATCATTTTCTCCAACATAAAACCTAGAAAGTATCCAAAATATAATAAAAGTTTGTGTTAACCAATCATTTCCAATCCACATGAAAATGACAGATGTCAATAATCCAAAAAGGAAAGGTATTTTTGTTTTATCATAAGCTAAATGATCTAAGGTAATCCATATTGTTAAAAATAAGCATAAAACACTTTGGTTTGAATAATAAGATATCCATAATCCTAGAAATGTGTAAAATAAATTATAATATGGTGAGTTAATTATATTTTCAAAATAAAAAGATGTTGAACCAAACACCAATGCAATAATACCAACAATCCAAGTAATCCAATATGTTAAATAATTAAAATTAGGGGTTAAAAGGTAAGGTATTACAAATTGAATACTTGTTAAAATAATCATTAATAAAATATGATATTTCTCTATTGTTGATTCTTCTCCATATCTTATAAGTTCACTTTCATCACTTCCTAAAACAAATTTCTTAACAAATCTTGAAGAAATAATTACCAAAATACTTATTGACACTATAAATATTGGATAAATAACGTGTTGACTCCAAATCTCTAACCTTAATAAAGATCTAATACTTTGATTAACGTCACTAATTACTGATTGTAATATTCTATCCGATAGATTAGGTTCATAAACCTTTAAAATTAAATTTAAAAACCATCTTTTTGGTTCAGATGAAAAACTGCTGCCAGAATTTCCTTCAATTAAAGAACAAATTATTTTAGTTGAATTTAATCCTTGTGTCGCCAATTCTATTAAATCTTTATCACATTTCTCCTTAAAACTTTCAACCAAATGAATCGCAATTCTTTCGCTTGTTGTTCTACTAATAAACACATCAGTATTTGATCTTGTCAACAAACCTAATTGCTGAAGAAAATTTTCATATGACAAATACAACACCTTACAATCGTTTGACAATAAATTAAAACCTCTATTATTTTCTTCAATGGTGTTAGCGGAAACATGAAGAATGAAAAAAGACAAGAATAATAACAACAGGAACTTTTTAAACATTTCATTAAAAAGCATTTTTTTACTCTTTTACATAAATAAAAAGTAATTGAAAATTTCAATTAAAATAATCATTACAAAATTGTTGTTGCTAATAAAACAAACTACTGTCTTACTTATTGATGCTTCTTTTCTTCATGAATATCAATATCTGTAATGTGTGGACTTGTCTTTAATCCCATTAAAATTACGATAGATAAAACCAAAAAGAAAACAAAAATAAATCCAACAATTAAACATCCAGCAATATTACCATCAATATATAATCCACTAACAGTATTATTAGAATTATTATTACTTTGTTCATCAATTGCATTATAAATTAAAGGTTCATCATTACCAACATTATTTGAAAGTAAAGATCTAACATTAACAGATCTTTGAGTTGGTTTCTCAGCAGAGAATAAAGCAACGTAATCACCTTCAGTTACAGATTCAACTAATTGCATAACTTGTTGTACAGTTGAATCATATTGAGTTAATAATTCTTTAATTGGTAAATCATTACGATGAACATCATTAAAAACGAAAAGATATTTTCCACCTCTTGTTAAATAACTATTTGGTGAAGAAATGAATTTAGATAAAGAGATAACTGCATTTCCTTTGAAATTTAAAGTATTTACGATTGCTTCATTATCTGTTATGATATAATTAAATTCATTTGGTAAAATTGATTTAATTTCGTGTTCATTTGTGTGTGGGAATGATGCAGATGATTTAACTTTCATTGCTTGTTTTAAATATTTAAATGCATTTCCTTCTTCTGGGTTTCTTAAGAAAGCTCCAGAGTTTTCTAAGAATTCTTCAGAACGGAGCTAAAAAAGATTTTTTAGTTTTTTATAAAGAGGGGTACTTACTTGATGATGTAAGAAAACTACTAAAGTAGAGGAAATATCTTGAACGGATTCAAGTTTTTGGATTTGAATATTATTCTTTCCACTCCAAACTAATGCTGGAATGGTGTCTAAAGCAAAAACGTAAGAAACGATCAAAAGAGAAAATAACACTCCAATTATTGTTGCCTTCATATTTTTTTGAGAAATTTTTTCGGAAGACTTTTTAAAATTTTTAAAAATTTTATTTTTCAAACTCCTGACCTAAAATTTGGCAGGTTCGATTTTTTTGGATGTCTTTACAAACGTAATCCATAACATAACAATTATTAGTATAGACGGGTACTCACTACACTATACAAAATTAAGATTGTCTTTTTAACTGAATATTTATGCTTTATCTTTTGTGAAACATTGTAGTCAATCATGGTTCTCTAAAGAGAAAAAGTAGTTATTGGATGAAGGTGTGGTCATGGTTTTGTTGAAGAAGAAAAAAATGCCAGAAAACAATGATAACAATACGAATAACATTCACAAAAGAAACACTTATGGAGAATCAGATGAATCTGATGAGGATTTAGACTATATAAAAAGAAGGAGAAGAGAAAAATATTCAAGCGAAGAAGAAAGTGAGGATGATGAAAGGACTAACCTTAAAAAATCGGTAACTGCTTCTAACAAAGATAAAACGAAAAAGAAAAAAACTTTATCTGATTCTGAAGTTTCTGATGAAGAAAAACGATCACCTTCCTCATACAGAGGTTACGGAGGAGGGTATCGTGGAAGTTCTTCAAGAGGATCAAGCTATTCTTCAACTAGGCCATCTAGAGGACCATATCCTCCAACAACCACAACAAATGTACCAACAACTACATCTACCAATACAACAACTACAAATATACCACCAAAGAGAAAGAAGTATGGTTTTAATGAAAATGAAGATGAAGAAGATTTAGAAACCACTGATTCTACAAATTTAAAACTTATAATCTTACTTGGAGAAGAAAATCCGACAGATATAAGCACTATAAAAAGAATAACAGAAGTGTCTACTGTTTTAATTGATGATTTAGAAAATGATTATACAACTCATTCATCAAGCATTACAGATATTATACTTCAATGGTAAGTATTTTTAATTTTAATTTTTTACTTAATTTTATTAGTGTGACTGATTTCCCTATTAAAATACCGCTTTATGGAACGTTAGTAGGATTAATAAATACAAAAATAGCTAGGTTTGGAGAGTTTATTGTACAATTAACAGTTGAACATATCGTTCAAAGCCATAATCATTATGATTGGATTAGAGTTAAAACATTGTTACGTTTTGTATGTGGATTAATGAATTCTAAGGTAATATCTGATAGTGATGTCTTTACAATTTATGAACATTTTATTGATTGGTCAATTAAATATTATGATAATATAATGGGTGTTAATTATATGTTTTTAATTCTTGGATCATTGCCTTGGGGAATAGAGACATTAAAAAAGAATGATTTTTATTTAAAAACTATAAAAGAAAGATTAACAGAGTATTTTGATCATTATAAGAAAAATACTTTTTCTTTGTATAAAGCCTATAAGGGACAGAGAGATGCTTTACTTGTGATGTGGGAGCAGTTTCAATCAATTATAAAGGAAGATTCCAATATTAGTGAGATTAGGATATTATTAAAACCTTATAACCAAACAACTGAGATAACTGAAGAACATATTCATAGAATTGAATTACCAATAGATTTATTTAAAGATGCTGGATCTACTGAAGAAGATAAGTCTAAAGGTTATATTTATAAAGGAAGATTAGGAATGTATGAGGAATTACTTTCCCCTGATTTGGATAAGTTATCAGACATTGATAGATTAATTCTTGAAGAATATATTGTAGATTTATTATATTTCTTTAATGGGTCACATAGAGAATGTGTTAGTAGATTGTATAAATTAGCTTTTGACCTTACAATGAAAGCTTATAAAGAAGAAAAGAAAGGTGAATCACCAAAAACCTTAGAAGAGAAAGAAAGAGCAATCCTTGAAGATTCTTCTATTAGTGTTAGTGAATATTTTGAACACGTAGCTATTGATGTAATTTTAGGCACAATGTGTTTACTCCCAAGTCCTCCTGTAAAGATTCATTTCTATAACGTAGTTATTATAGGGTTATGTATGCAAAAGTGTAATCAAGGCGATAATTTTTCAAGAGAAATTGTAGAGAAGTACATGAATTTGTTATTTGAAAGAATGGACTCTTTTGATATAGAATGTTGTATGTCTCGTTTTACTTCTCTAATGTCTTATTATCTTAGCCATTTTGATTGTAAATGGGATTGGAACAAATGGTCTTATATTTTCGATAATGAGAGTTCAACACCGAATAAGAAACGTAGTCACTTTATTAAACTAGTTCTTCAAAAAACATTTCATGTAAGCTATATGAACAAGGTAATGCGTTCAATTAAAGGGTCATCAGATTTAACTGCTGATAAATTTGAAGACGATCATAGAGATACTAAGGATGAAGATTTACATAATGTTCCTTTTGCAAAATTCTTACCAAGTGAACCAGAGCCAAACTTTAAATTTAATGGTACTGATGATGCTAACAAATTGGTTAGTGCCATAAAAGAGAAGAAGGATTCTAATCAATTATTAGAGTTATTTAATACTCTAACAGCTAATGAAGATAAGGAAATTCTTTTAAGCTTATTTTTAAGTTGTATTATGAATATATGTGGTACAAAGAATTCTATTAATTTGATTGATTTTGGAGATTATATTACACGATATAGAGAAGTTTTTAAGAACTTAATTGAATTTGACGCCATTAAACAAAAAGTTAATATTGTAAAAACCGTTTGGACTTTCTGGAACAAATCTCCACAAAGAATTATTCTCTTTTTAAAGAAGTTACTGATAGATCACGAATTGGTAAATGTTCAAAGTGTTGCAAATTATGTACTAAGACATGATACATTATTACTTGAAGATTATTATGCATGGGATATATTAAAAACATGTTTGGACGCTCAAATCATTAGAGGTCTGAGAGCTTATGAATATGGAGATGATAAAACTAGCACAAGTGCAACAACCCCTAAATTAAAACGTAAAGTTTTTGATGATGAAGAGAAAAAACCTGAAGATAAAAAGGAAAATGGTAATGCTATGGATACAAAAGAAGACGACAAAGTAGAAGAAAGAATATATCTTGATAAAGTTCCTAGAGGAACAGATGCCCCAATATTCCATCTTTTATTACAAGAAATAAGAGAATCTGTTTGTCTCATCTATACCTTCTTAATAGATAAGTTACTGGATTTTAGTGGTACTACAACATGGGATTATAATTATATTTATGGATTATTCCTTGAGATGATGAGAATGTATCAATGCTATTTGAAAGATTTAAATTCATTCATTGATCTATCCATCACTAATTCAGATAATTCACTAATCAAAGATGAAATTACCACTCATTTAGAGGCTGCCTCTTTCTTCAGACATGTGAATGTTCTAGCACATGGAGGATTTAGAGCAACTCTCCCTAGATATTCAAGAAAATTCAAACCAGAAGAAGCAATTAACAAACTAATTGTATTTGATACACGACCTTCTATTCATGACACACTTTTATTCCACATTCATGAACAAGAAACTAATCAACCTGTAGCTGAAAGTATTGCAAGGCGTGAACACCCTTTACAAACACTTAAATTGCAATAATAAACAATTTGTTGTTTTAACCTTTTTTTTTCCCGCCAAAAATCAACGTTAGTCTAAAAAAAATGCAAAAATCAAATCTAACGTTGGGCTCTTCTTCTTTTATTTCCGGCAGCTCAATGTTTAACATTGATACTTCATTCAACAACAATAATACATCATCTAATACTATTCAACCCGGTAAATTAGCTCAACAAATAAAAGATTGGTGTTTAAACGAATTACATTTACCTGAAGAAAAAATTCCACAAGTTTTTCACATTAGAGAACTATGTAGAGGGAATATGATTCCTATTTGGAAATTTCTTCTCAATTACATGCATCATCCTAACAAGGTTGATTTTATCAAAAAGAACATTAAACTGTAAGTTTTTCATACAAACCACCAGTTGACTAATTCACACTTTCAAATTAAAATAAAGAAATGGTTCAAAAGTTCAAAATGATTTAGAAAAAGAAAAAAAGAAAAGAGAAACATTATTAAAAGAAATTGAAAAGAAAAAACAAAGAATTCAAGAATTAAAAAACAAACAAATTCCAACAATTGAAAATGAAATTAAAAATTTACGTAATTCAAATTATCAATCACAAATCAATAATAAAAAACAATTAAATGAAAATAATTTTCAATTAAAACAATTTATTTTATTTAGAGGATTTGATGAAAAGTGTAGATTTGAAATTAATTTATTAAATGAATATTTTCAAAGAATTAATTTAATATCACACCAATTATTAAATAAAAGAAATTGTAATGCTAATCAAATAAGGAAAATATTTGAAGAAAAATCGAATGTTATTTTACAAAAAGAATTAATAAATGAAAAGGAAATATTATTAGATAATAATCGTTCAATATTGAAGAATAATCAAAATTTAGAAAGTAATAATTTTGGGAATGTTGTGTATGGAGTGGTGCCTATTCAATGGATTGAAAGTTTAATAGAGATATCTAGAGAACATGGTATTGTAATGAAACAGATGATTGATGATTTATTTAATAAAAAGAATAAATTAGAAGAAAAAAATATTATTGGAATTGAACAATTATTGGAAGTGGAAAGAAGAAAACATATTGCAAAATATTTAGAATCTGAACAGTAAGTTTTATTTTTTGTAAATTGTTGTTAATATATTAAATGCATTACAATAACAATAGAATAAATAAAATGGTAATTTCACAGAAACAACAAGTAGAGATAATTAAGGGAGAGATAAGTAATTTATTAAAAGGAAATAATGTAGAAAAGAATAATTTAATTATACAATTAATGGAAAGTGAAATGACATTATCTGAAGTGAGAGCATCTAGATTAATATTAGAAGAATATATTGCTTCTTTAACCCAAGAACGTGAAGAGAAAAGAAAAATAAAACAAGGATTATTAAGTAAACAACATGAAATACAAATATTAAAAGAAAAAAGAAAATATAAAAGTAAACGAATATCTGAATATAATGAATCAAGTGATAAAATATTAAAAGGATTACAAAAACAACAAGAACAAGTAATTGATTTTGTAAAGGAGAGAATGGAATATATCCAACAATTACTACCAAATTTAACAATTAATCTAAGCAATATATTTGAATTAGAATTAAGCTATGTCACTAAAATACCCAGAGATTATTTGTATAGTATCAATATAATGGATAATAACAACAAAAAGATAAATAGAATAATGTTAAAAGATTTATCTATTAATCAATTAGATGATTATACAGAAGATGTTAAATCATTAATTGACAATATTAATTTCCCTAATTATAAAGCACCTGAATATTTATTAACACACCTTAAAGATTTAAAACAAGAAGCACAAACAAAATTGAATGAAAGAGAAATACAATATGATTTATTAATGAATATTAAACAAATAGAATCTCAAATGGATGATTCAATAGTGGGCGGTACAATAGATCTTAACAGTCAACTGGAACACACACAACAAAATGAATGGCTATCCACAATACAACAAACCTTAGCAGAGTGTAACTGGTTTAAAGAAGAAGTCAACGTTGTTAATACCACTTCACAAGAATGGTTTAAAAATCCAAGTGTTAATGAAATTAATTGGGATAATTTAATAGTGGAAAATAATAAAAATACAAAAAACTAATTTGTCTTTTCTTTCAAAAAGAAATTAGTATACAATTTCACTGCAATAACAAAGAAAATAATAAATGGTAAGGTTGCCACTGAAATTAAACTCTTAATAACACCTTCCTCTTGACCAGATTGTTTTTCTTCTTCAGGTGGAGCTTCCAACTTCATCTCATTTAAAATATTCTTCCAATCCACACTTGCAACTCTTCCAACAAGGGTATTTCCACTTTTTGAAGGAGTAGAAGGAGTACTTGTAAGACTATTATTTTCCAAGTTTGAAGTTATTTGATTGCCTGTATCTTTGATAACAGTAGATGGGGAAAGAGGGGAAGGTTCAGGTATTTGTGGTAAAGGCTTTTTCTTAGGAAGGATTACATTAGATACTGACTGATCTTCTTGCTCCTCCATTACTCTTCGGACAAGATCGTGAGAGATGATAGATTGTCTTTTAATCTTTTCTAATACAGCTCTAGCCATCTTTGGATCTTCTCTAACACTCTTCTCTCTATTTCTCATTATATTTAACTCTTTATCTACTTGTTTCAATAATTCCTTCTCTTCCTTTCTCTTCTTTTTCATTTCCTTAACTTGTTGCCTATGAAACAAAGCCTTCTCATGTAACTGTAATAAACAACTTAATATAGTCTTCTTATTTTTCTGTAAAAATAAATCCTCAAAAGAGAATAATAGTTCACTAGGAAATCCATCAATCTTACGAACCCCGCTCAAAAATAATTGAATATTATTTTTGGCGTACTGTAAATAATTTGTAGTATAATCCTTATCGTTAGAAAATGTAAATAACGGTTGTTGGAATTCATGTAATTTCTCCAAATCAATATTCTCTGGAAAATAGTGGGAAACTAATTTACAGAGGAAAACACCATTCTCTAAATTGTAGTAGAAATTTTTTGATTGGTCTTTACGTTGCATAATAGGTGATTGGTGATGGTTGACATTGGCAGTTTTATTATTTGATAATAATTGATAATTTCCTTTAATAAAGAATGTTGTAGATAATGTTTTTTCAATCCAATCTTGTAATTGTTCTTCTATTTGAAAGAAATTTTCATCTCTTACTTCACGTAATGGACTTGGATTAGCAATAAATAATTCTTCATCATTTTCTTCATCTTCTAAATTACTATCTGTTCTTCTAGGTGTTATAGTACTATCACTAAAATTATTTAAATTATCATCATCTTCTTCTTCTATTTGTTTACCAAATGTTACATAGTCAAGATCATCTTCATTATTGTTGGAAGATGTTCGGGATTTTGTTGGAGTAATCATTTTTTTTTTATTTTTTTGATTGCTAAGGTTGAAGCCCTCAAGCAACACTGCTGTTAAAAGAATGAGTTATAGAAATTTTATCACAAGGTTTAGTTTTAAGGGATATTTGATTCACCTTTACCAGTGTGTTTGTTTTTGTGAAAGATTTACAGTTGACTTAAAACAAGCTTTTTTAAGAACAACATTTGACGAATACTATAAGTGAGGTGTCATGTTATAACAACAATATTTATTTAAATAGAGTATCTTTGCGCTATCAAACCAAATTTTTCCAGTTAACATCAATGGACAAGTTGACCATCAACTTCTTTTCAAAATGTTCTTTGTCTTCCACGTTATAAAAAAAACGGTCCTTGATTCCTTTTCGAAGCATTTTAATCCCAACAACAGCTCTGAACGCTAATATTCTTTGACATCAACTTTAAAAAAAAAGAAATCAATAACCTCCTTAAATACTAATAGTATACACGAATCATTTTTTGGCATTTGACAATAAAACGATTCATCACCCATAAAACATTTTTATTAACAATTAAATTGTTGAAAGAAGAAGTAATTACTCTCACATCATTAAAAAATAATGAAACAACTAAGTTTAATATTACTAACAATAATAATATTAATTTCTTTACAAATAACATTTATATCTTCTCTACCTCCATTTACATTTAGTAGTGTTAATACTGTAAGAACTACTTGGCCAGAAACTCAAAATGATGTTTTTGATGGGGCTAGATGGGTAGAATACGGGATTTATTTAGCAATTATATTTGCAGTAATTTTAATACTGGGTTTAATTTCATATTGTGTTGGTTGTTGGTTTTGTTGTTTACGTTGTTGTGGATTTTGTGGTGGATGTACAACGAAGGGGGTAAGTAGTTCTTAAATTTATTTGATTGATAACTGACATTTAAAAAGCAAACAGATAGATATCCTTATACACCAACTGATGTGAAAGGACCAGCATTAATATTTTTATTATTATATATTGTAATATTAATATTTGCATCATTAGGTATTATCTTTTCAGTTCTCTTCTCATCATCTCTTAGAACAGTTGTAAAAGAATCATCAGACTCAATCTCAACATTAAATACAATGTTAAATAAAACAAATAATTTAGGACAAATTGTCAGTAATCAAGTATATGGTATAATTAATAAATTAGATCCATATATTCAAGAAGTAAATACATTCCAACAACCTTTAACAAATATACAAACTAGTTTACAAAATGGAATTACAACTTTAGATAATTTTAATTCAACCACTGGTCAAACTATCAATTCACATGTCAATGTTATTAGAAGTGATTTACAAATAATTAGAGATAATAATGATGTACAAAATGCTCCAGATCCAAATACAATTATACCTGATATTAATGGACAATTAGCTAATAGTATTAATCAAGGAAAAACTTATTTAAATCAAGGTATTCAACAAGTTACAACTATTAAAACAACATTAGATAATAATGTTCAAACAACCAAAGATCAATTAAATAATACTTTAAAGAATAATGTTGTACCAAATATAGAAACATCTTTAAGTGGTGTAACTAATTTTATTACAACTTTACAAAATGATTATTTAAATCCATATTTTAATCAAAAAAGTGTTGATGATGGTACTTATTGGGCTTATGTAGGTGAAAATATTAGATTAGCATTAGAAATTACATTCTTTGGATTTATCTTCTTTTTATATTTATTTACATTAATAGGTATTTGTATTAAGAAGGCAATCCCAATTGAATGTAGTTATGTTTGTACTTTTCTATTTGCATGGTTATTCTTTATTGTTGCTGCATTTCAAATACCTTTATTTATTTTTGTTCAAAATGCATGTCATCAAGGACCAACAACTGCAAAGACAGTTGCTAATGCTGCATTAGATGGTGGTAATTTAAATATTAATGGAATTCAAGTAAATGTTACAAATGCTATTGATAATATATTTAGTTGTAGAGGAAATGGTTCTTTAATTCAAGCTATTTTAGGTGAAGATTATTTAAAACAATTTAATATTGATACAATGATTAGTGATATTACAAATCAAGTTAATAATCAATTACAAAATTTTAATATTTCAAATACTGCTGGACAAGTAAATAATTATGTTACTCAATCAAATATTCAAAATGTTAGAACTGATTATACAAGTGACGTAAATAATGCATTAGAATCATTACATAATACTACTAAACAATTTAATGATTATTCTAACTTTAATGGATTTAATTATACAACATATAATGGTGCATTAAATAATCTTAATAATTTTGCTTCAAATTATGGTTATTATTATACTTATGAAAATGTTACTTTATTTGATCCAAACAAATCACCTTACAATCAATCAACTTCTACACGGGATGCAGCTACTGATTTAAAGACAAAAGTAGATCAACAAATTGATCTCTATAATTCAACTGTACAAGAAGTTTTATCTTTAAATAACACTGCTAATAGAATTGAAAGTAATTTAAATAATTTGAAAGGTGATTTCGTTATTGCAAATAATGATTTAGCTGGTGTGAAAAGTTTACCAAATTCAATTACGAATGATGTCAACAGTTTAGTTCATTCTGTAAATAATTTCATTACAAATACCGTTAATAGCTTGCAACCAACAATTACAGGTATTGTATATGATATGGTGAATGCTATTGGTACAGAAATTGCTGGTTGTGCTTTTATTGGACGTTATGGATCTACGTTAGGAGATCAAGTTTGTAATAAGATGAGTTATCAAACCATTTTGACAGCATTAGTTTCATTATTTATTGGAATAACAATGATGGCTATGTTTATGGTATTATTAGTTGTTGGTAAGAAAGTAAGATATCAAAATAAGGTGATAAAATCATTTGAAGATATTCAAGATAACGTTGCCACAGCACAACAAGAATTACCTGAAAAACATTAGAAGAGAGAAAAAAATTGTAAATAAATTATTAAATCATTAATGATTTAAATTAAAATCAATTTTGTTGTCAGCAGTTTTAAGGTAGCTTGGTTTTTCTACAGGTGTTCACTTCAGACAAATGCCTCAAGTTTGATCATCGCATACAAATTTCAAAGATTCATAATAGGTTGAGGATAGCTGGTGTTGGAAATGAAGTGAATAATTTTCCGTTAAAGTTATGGGTTGGTTGTAATTCAATTAAAAAGATATTTTCTTTTGGTCAGCAATTAAAGCCAAATGTAAGTTTTGTCCCCAAGTTTACTTGTCAGACTCGTCATTTAAACACATTCATCATTTCCTTTCACTTCAACAGACTTATCCATTCACCAACCCTTCCAATAATTGTGTGATAAAAGGGGAACATTTTGTGGTTTATTTTTTAATAATTATTTTTTTTTGTGAAATATGAACCTTAATTCAATCGTAATTGATAATTTATTATTTAACAAAATATATTTCACTACTTGTTATTGATAGTAAATTAATTCCAATAATATTGTTTCCTAGTTTTATAAAGAAAATATAATTTATCATAACCATAGTTACACAAAAATATACACAAAATGCATTTACAAATATTTAAAAAAATTAATTATTTCTTGTTGGATCTCTACCCATATCTTGCATCATACGTTGGAATAAACCTAATAATTCGGGATCGGATTTTAATTTCATCATTTCTTCTGTAGTTTTTCTTTCTAAATCTTCTCTTGCAAGATTACAAGCATGAACAACTAAATCTTCAATAGTTTCAACATTCTTTCCGGAAAGAGATTTATCTAATTCAATATTTTCTAATTTTCCTCCACCTGACATTGTAGCTTTAACTAATCCAGCACCAGCTTCTCCATATCCTTTAACATGAGATAATTTTTCTCCTACTTTTGAAAGCCTTGAAGTACCAAATAATTGAAGAAGTTTCCCTAAACCACCTGGATTAGCAAACATTTTTTTCAAATTTCGTTGTAAAAAGTGTGAAAGTAGTTAACCTCCACTAAAAATATTTACTTGTTTTTCGAAAAAAAATACGTCAAAAATAAAAGATGGTCAAGGGTGAAGTTCAACAAACCAAATTGTAAGTAATCATTGTTATCCTTTGAAATTCAAAATTAACCTATTGTTATAGTTTAAAACCAGGTAAAATTGTTATTGTTTTACAAGGTAAATATGCTGGAAAGAAGGCAGTTATCGTAAAAAATAATGATGAAGGAACCACTGATAAACCATATCCACATGCAGTCCTTGTCGGTATTAATAGAGCACCAAAACCAGTTACTAAGAAAATGCCAATTGAAAAGATCCAAAAGAGAAGTAAAATCACCACTTTCATTAAATCCGTAAATTATGCACATTTAATGCCAACAAGACATACTTTAGATTTAGACTTCAAGGGTGTTTTAGATAAGGTCCCAGAAGATGCAACTCAAAAGAAGGAAGCAAAGGTTCAAATCAAAAAGAAGTTTGAAGCAAGATACTTAAAAGGCGGTAAAGCATTGAAGGAATTCTTCTACCCATTACAATTCTAAATTTTTTCCGATAAATAAAAATTAAAATATATGTAATTATTTATTTTCATCTTTTATTTAAACATTAAATTTTGTTAGGAACCTTTGCAGTGCATTCTCTGTTGAAACTCTCTCGCCAAAATCTATAACATATTCCGCAAATTGTTCTGGTTCTCTTCTTCCACCTCCATAAGATGCATCTCTTCCCATAATCTTCATTCCGAATGAATTAATTTCAAAAACGAAAAAGTCTGATAAATTTAAATTATAGCCCTTCAGTAAGAATGATTTTAATCTTTCAGGATTACCATTTAATCTATCAATTATAATTCTAGAATTTGGAGAAGATGCTATAGGATCAGGATTAACATTAACTAAATGTTCCAAATCATCTACTTGTTTCATTTGATTACTAACATCAACATAGTAAGCAGATTTTAAAGCTCTATTTCTAAATATTTTAACCTTTTCCTTTTTCAATTGTAAAGAAATATTTGGATGTAATCTAAATTGTTCTGTCCAAACTCTTTGAAAGGCTTCAGAATCATTAGGTATTTGTTCTAATGTTAAACCTAATACTGCTCTAGGTGGTAATCTATTAATTCTTTGAAATAAAGAAGAAAGTACTTTATCAGCATGTCCAATAGCAATACTTGTTAAAGATGTTTCATCTTCTCTTAATTTCCTTCTTAATTGAAAAGGTTCAGGACAATGACTTAAATTACTTAAATGTTCACTCCATTCAGGTATACATAAATAAATATCAAATTTATTCATTGTTTCTCCAAAATCATCATATCCAGGGAATGAATCATCATCATACATTACATAGTTTGGATCAATCTTATTATTGTCTAGTTCTTTAGTTTTCTTTTTTAATTCATCTAAATAAATATTAGATATTTCTTTTTTAACTAAAGCAAATGGTAACACTGATGTTTTAATAGATTGTGTGTCTGTATTTTCACTTCCTCCAAAACTTGAAAATTGACAAGATTTATGTAAATAAATTAAATCTACAATTTTTTGTGAAGTATCATTCATATAATTATTATATAATGTTTGATAATTATCATTAAATAATTTATTATTTTGAAAATGATAAAAACGTAAATTATTCTTCTTTAAATTATTCTTTAACACTACTTTTATATTTTTTAACATTTTTTTTTCTAATTTTTTATAATTATCGGAAAGAAAGAAGCTTAAGAAAAAAAATGTTGAATAAGAAAACAAGTTTTCTATTAGCTTTTCTTATTAGAATGATTGTTGTTGGGTATGGATGGTGGCATGATAGAAATTGTACGTATTTTATTATTCACATAGTTGTTAATAATTATTTTAGTTATTGTTAAATATACAGATGTTGATTATCAAGTATTTTCTGATGCCGCTGAATTTGTTTCTCTTGGTAAATCTCCTTATGAAAGAGCTACTTATAGATATACACCATTATTGTAAGTGTTAATGAAATTTATTGTTTACAAAAAAAAATATAGGAGTTATTTTATGTTACCAAATATATATTTACATTTAGATTTTGGTAAAATATTATTTTGTTTAATTGATTTATTAGTTGGATATATTGTTTTACAATTATTAGATTTTATATTTTTAAATTATTATGTTAAAAAACAAGATGTTGAAAAAATAGAGAATAATAGTTTATTATTAGTTAATTTAACAATTTTATTTAATCCAATTATTATAAATGTATCTACACGTGGAAATGCAGATCAAATTGTAGTTTTATTTGTTTTATTAACATTATATTATTCATTAATTAAAAAGAATTTATTTTTATCTGCTTTTTGGTTTGGGTTGTCTGTACATTTTAAAATTTATCCAATTATTTATTTACCTACATTAATTGTATATTTATGGTGTTATGATAAAAAGAAAGGAGAGAATAAATGGATAAAATGTTTTAATTATTGTTTAGTTAGTGGAATGACATGTATTTTATTAATTTTTGTTTTTTATTTAATTTATGGATATGAATTTTTATTTGAAACATATTTATATCATTTAGTGAGAAGTGATAATAGACATAACTTTTCAATTTATTTTTATTATTTATATTTAAGTGGTGCTTTAGAAAAGAGTACAATAATGTCAATTTTGGCATTCTTACCTCAAACATTGAGTTGGTTATGCATTGGTTGGAATGTTAAGGAAATTACATTACTTCATTCATTGTTTTTACAAACATTTGTTTTTGTTGCTTTTAATAAGGTTTGCACTGTTCAATATTTTGTGTGGTACATTGCATTATTCGGTTTTACTTTACAACATTATTTTTATCAAAGGATGAAAGATAAGAGTAGAAAGTATGCTTTAATAATGTTAGCTTTCTGGGTTATACTTTGGTTTTTAGGGCAAGCAATATGGCTATCCACTGCCTATCGTTTGGAGTTTTTAGGTGAAAACACATTCTTTTCTCTATGGATGGCTAGTGTATTATTTTTTACAATCAACTCTGGTATAGTTCTGTATTTTATGTAAATCAAAAATGGTTTATTAAACGAACAAGAACAATACAGTTATTCTTGATCAGCAGAATCATTAAGTTTTTCAGAATCTATAGTACTATTTACTGATAGCTCAATTGAGGTGTCTATATTTAGGTCAAAACTTTTCTCTCTAGAGTGTTGATCTTGTCCTTCAAGGGAAGAGTTTAGATTTTCATTAGGAGTGCCTGTTTGAATAGGTGATGAAGTTATTGGTTGGAGAAGTGTCTCAGTTGACTCATTTGTACTTGATTTAAACATATCACTGGTGGCATTTTCTGCCTCGTTTATATTCACATCCGTTTCAAGTTTTTCTAAATTCTTTGTTTCTTTTTTTACCTTATTGTATCTGGCTATCATTAAATGAATTATTTTGTACAATGACAAGGCTTGCTTTTTGTAGCTGGAGATAATATCAAAAATGTCATTATTATTAAGTCTCATATGAAGTCTAAACATTTTCTGTTCGTCCATCAACAAACTTGTTCTAATAACTTTACAATAGTCAATCATTTTCAAAGGTTCGTTATTTAATACTAGTTGTATATGTTCTTGGGTTATAATAATTGTTACATTTCTTATATTGTCATCTGTTGCATTTAATGAGACAGAAAAATTTTCAATTACTATCGAATTCATTATTGAGAGTTCATCCATATTTAAGTACGTCTCTTTCACCTCTTTCAACCTTTGCTTTTCCTTTTTCAATTCTTCATTCTTTTTTTCGATTTGTTGTTTTAAATTTTTAATTTCTACAGCATATTGATTAAGGTAAGCAGTTTGATAATTGTGAACAACTGATGATTCCTTATTATTTTCACTTGTTTTCTCTCGGGAATTACATTGACTACTTCTAGGATCAAATAAATCCAAGTCAATAGAAGGTGTTGTTTTCATCAAAGCCCCCGATACTAAATCTTTGAATGCTTGTGAAGCTCTAATACTTTCCCTGTCATCATAATTATTCTTTTTCAGTTCTTCAATTATTTCATCAAACTCTTCCGTTGTTCTTGGCTTCATATCCATAAGCCAACCAAGTCTTATTGCCTCAACGCACTTTTCATTAGCAGCCAAATATTGTTTCACAAACTCTCTTTCCTTAAATTGAACGGCTAAACATTTAAATAGTGTTAAATTTAATAAACATTATACTAAAATACGTACCTTCTCCATCAATTTTTTTAAGGTGAACACCTGCAGCTATTAAGCACATGAGACGATAATGTGGATGTTTAGTGATTGGGTTTCCTTCTAAGTTGATTAATTGAAGTTTTGGTTGATATTCTAGACCTAGTAATGAACTAATGCAATTGTTTGCTGCATATAAAACTTCCAAACAAGGTTGAGATTCAAGATGTTTAAAAGAAGTAAGATAATTATTTTGAAGATAAAAAACCTTTAAATCTCTTCTAACCCCTAATCCTTCTAAAGATGTCAATTTGTAATTAGGTA
>CADWAF010000563.1:0-16790 GCA_902984215.1 Willaertia magna
TATTAAAATAAACAATACTTATTATCATCTATTTATTAATAATAAAATTTTACTAAAAAAATTTAATTTATTATAATAAAATAAATTTAAAGAATATAAAAAAGATTAATATTTTAAAATTTGATTTATAATATTATAAAAATTTTTGTTTAAATGTTAATAATGATTATTTAAAAGTAATTATTAAAAAATTATTGTAATAATAAATAATTTTTTAAAATTTTTTTAGTAAATACATTTATTTTTATTGATTTTAATAATATTATTATATTATAACAAATATAAAACATAGTTTTTATTTTATAATCTTTTTTTTATAATTTCATAATAAAAATAAATATAATAATATAATTTTTCTTATAAAATATTTAATTTTTCAATTTTTATTGGTATTAAATTAAATTATTATAACATTTTAAAATTCATCAATAATTACTACTTAAGCAAAAATATATAAATTAATTTTAATTAAATCAATTATAATTCTAAGAAACTATAATTTTATTAATATTATAAGCTTTTTTTTAAGATGAGAAAAAAAAATAATATATTAAAAAAAAATTTTATTTAAAAAATTATGTTTTCAATTTTAATAGAAAATTTTTTTTTATATTTAAAATAATATATACATACAACTATTTATAAATTAATTACTTTTTTAGAAAATCCAAATAAATAAAAAATATTTAATTACTATCTTTTTTAGAATATATTTTATGTAAACGGTTTATTTTAATGTGATAAATAGAATAAGTTATAAGTATAAATTATTTTATAAGGAATTCAATATTTGAAATAAAATAAAATATTTTAAATAATACATATTTATATTTAAAAGTAACAATTATAAAACAAAAAATATATACAGATATTTAAAAATTCATTAATTATAAACTGTTCCAAAATTTCATTCTTAAAAAATATATAAAGAATATTTACTGAATATTAATACGGATAAATAAAGGAAATATGATGACACTAAGTTTTTATACAAGTGCATTTTAAGAAACGTGCATCAAATGATTGAATTACGTTGTAGTCTATAACATTAATAGTAGAGGTAGATAAAACAGTTGAAAAGTAGTAATAATAAGTTTGCTTGGCAGATTTTATAAATGCTCAGTAATAGTGTAGCAATTCACTGAGTCAAGCTCAAAAATTCACCTTTGAACACATTGTAATATAAACAGAACAAAAGCTATCATACTTAATAAACCATTTATTTAGCAATATGTTTAAATTGTTGTACAAATTCATCAACACTACAATTTGCATATTTTGCTAATAAATTTACCTTTTCTTGATCTTCAAAATCTTTCTTTGTTAAACGAATCATATATTTTGTAGAAATTTGATAACTTTCAGAATGAATATTTACATTTCTAACTCTAGCCTTACCAGTCTTTGGATCTTTTAAATCATCAAAACTAACAGGAACTAATCTTTCACCAATAAAAGTAATTAAAGAACCATTACCTCCCTTTAATAAATATTGTACAGCACCATTACCTAAATCTCTAGTATATTCTCTATCAAAGGCATTAGGTGGAGCACATCTTAATTCGTAACCTAAATTCTTTTCAGTAAAATTAATCTTTAATTTTCTCTTTTCAACTCTTAATCTCATTTCATCTCTAACTACTTTACCAATATCTAATTCAGCTAATTGTATATGTCCATGAGCATCATATTTAATTTGATCTCCAAAATATTGTTTTAATTCTTCAATATCCATTCTTTCTAATAATCCTTCTGCTAAAATAATAACACCATGATCCTTTTCATGAGTTAATCTTTTAATAATACAACCTTCTATTGTGTCACAGATATTTTTCATTGTAACCTTATCTCCAAATTCTTCTGGAATTAAACTTAATGTAGCACCTGCTGATTTACCAATACCTAATGCTAAATGTCCTGCTTGTCTACCCATTGCAATTACAATAAAGTAACGTGATGCTGTTTTTGCATCTGTCATTAAATTTTTAACAATGCTTGCACCTACTTCTCTTGCTGTTTGATATCCAAATGTTGAAACACCCTAAATTATTGTAAAGAAATACAAGTTGACTAAAAACTTTACAATAAAATAACTTACTTGTGGTAAAGGTAAATCATTATCAATTGTTTTAGGTACATGACAAACTCTAATTTGATTATTTGCTGCTTCAGATATTTTCATACTACTATAAGCAGTATCATCACCACCAATTGTAACAAGAAGACTAACATTATGTTTTAAAAGTTGAGAAACACAATTCTTTAAATCTTGTTCATTTTTAGTTGGATTTGCACGTGAAGTTTTTAAGATACTTCCACCTTCAAAATGTAATCTACTAACATTATTAATTGTTAATTCCATAATTTGTTTATCATCTTGTTTAATAAGGTAATTAAATCCTTCAATAAAACCTAAAACTCTATAACCATTATTGATTGCTTCAATTGTTACAGAAGCAATTACACCATTAATACCAGGAGCTGTTTGTTAAGATTACATTACGATCAATAAGTGATTATCATTGATTTTTGTAGTATTTAAATCCAATAAGAAGATTATGATTTAACACAACTGTGGTTTATACTACTTACCTGGACCTCCTCCAACAACAATACCTAAAGTCTTTTGATTGCTTGCTTCCATTTTTTTTAGTTTTTTATATTCAGGTATATAAATGTCGTCCTCATACATTTTTTTTAGGAACTAATGGAGTTGGTTATGGCCATTAAGGGCCCCAATTTGGCAATTATTAAAAAACCATTGAAAATTAAATAAAAGGTTATTAAAAATTCTCAAAATTGTAATATTTTAATATTTTATCTGATAGTTTTTTGTTTGTATTATAATATCTATTGTATTCTATTATTAAATGTCTGCTAAGATTGTTATTTTGTTGGAGTTTTAGGTCTCCGTATTTCGGAGAAGATATCTTAATTGTTACAATGGCAATTCCGCATTAAATAAATATTCTTCTATAATTAGTACTTCCCAATATGTATTATTAAACTTTTTATAGATTCTATAAATTGACTAAATAAATTTGTAAAATATACAAAAGTAAACTCAACACTTTACAAAACACAAATAATAAAATGTCGCTACCAATACAACAACAATCCAAACAACAAAAAGAAGAAAATATCAATACTCCTAAAAAAAAACAAGAAAATCTACAAGAAATTGATTCAAAAGTAAAGGACAATACTTCTTCCATTGTAAATAAAAATAATAATCAAAAAGAAGAAGAAAAATCCTATGATTCAGTTGACCTTTCAAAATATACAACTAAATTTACAAAAGAACAAATAAATGAATTTGCTAAATTCTTTAGTATATTTTCTAAACAACAGGAACAATTAAAAAATCCTGAAAATGAATTATTTACAAATAAAGATATTACTATAACTATAAATGATGCTACAATGTTATTACGTTCTTTAATTGGTATCTATATTGATCATGAAAGTGAATTAATTGATATTTTACATAATACTTTAAATATTTCTTTAATAAATGACAATGAAATTAATTTTGAAATGTTTATTAAACTTTTAGAATATTATTATTTACCTAATTTAGGAAATGATAAAAATATTTTAAGGGAATATATTTTTGATTTAATGGATTATACAAAAGGTGGTAAAATTTCACCAAATGAATTATTAGTATTTTATAAAACTAAATTAGGTGATTCTCTTTTAGAAATGCAAGTAAAGGAAATATTAGAAAGCTTTACAAGTAAAGGCTATATAACTAGAGAAGACTTAAATAAATAATGTTATTTTCACTATATTTTTAAATAAATTAATATTTGTTTACAATAAATTAATTTTTACTAATTTCAGCTTCAATTTCATTTTTAGTCATTGGAATGTCTTCCATTACAAAATCATCAAAACTATCATTAAAATCACTCTTAATATATTTAGTTAATTTTTGCGCAAAAAAAGGATATATTCCACCTAATACTCCACCAACAACTATTCCAAAAAAAGAAAGTACTGGAATTGAAAATAAATATCTAATATTATGGAAATTTGTAAAAGGTTTAAATATTTTTCTAGATTGATTATTTATAAAAGGAAATAATAAATAACTTGTAGCTGTAAAGCCTATAAATGTTCCTAAAGTTGTAAAAAATCTATTTTCTGGACCTGAAGCTTTAATATATTTACTATTCGGATCTATTTCTGTATTATAGTCTTTTGGAAATAATAATTTTAATTTTCCTTGTTTATCATCCATTTCTTTAATTTGTTGTTCTATCATTTCAAGTTCTTTTTGATAACGAGTCTTCTTCTCTGGTTCCGATGGCATTTTTTATTCAAAATAATTTTTTTTATTAATTGAATTAACTAAAAAAGCTTTGGCGGGAGTCAATATAAAACATAATTAAGAAAAAATTGTAGTTTTTTGAAGATGGACAAAGAGAGAATATTTAGTGCGGAACAGATTAAGATACCTCAAGAATTGGGAGAGATATTGAAACAATACACTAAAGAAACTATCAGGTCCAGTCCGAAAGAAGATATTTATAAATGGTCTGCAAAGTAAGTGCTTTTTGCTAGAATTAAATTCTTACTCATTTATCTGCTTTAACCAACAGTTATTTTGCTTTAAAATCAAACAATCCTCTTCCTTATCCAGATATTCAAATGAAATAATCCTAATGTAAAACCTTGTAAATACCATTTAACAACCCTTCTTCTTCTTTGTAGCTAATGGAAACAGAAGGTTTGTCATCATTAATAAAATCATTCCAATAAACGTCAATATCCTTTAACCTTCTAAATCCTACAAAACGTTTATTTCCATAACTTTAAAATTACTTCCCTCACTACGTCATTCCCCTTATTCTTATTGGTCCAATAAAATTTTACTCAAGGTTCTAAGAAACCAAAATGATGAACAAAGCCTTCACTAACAAAATCTAAAAAAAAATGAAAGTAATCCGTAGATCCCATTTCATTCTTCTATTCCTACTCCTCGCTTCCGTACTGTGCATAATCTATTTATCAAATAATAATGTGGTACATGCAAAAGAAGAAACAACATTACAAACAGTAGCAAAGAAATATCAAGCATTGGATGATAAATATCGAAAAGATGTTTTACATGTAAATAGTAAAAAACCATCAAATAATTCGACTAAAAAACCATCGTCAACAACGAAACCAAAACAATCAGATACTTCTTCAACTACAAATGACAAAAAGAAAGAAGACGTAAATACATCTTCCGAAAAGGATACAACTACCAAACCAACTACCCCAAAAGAAGACGATAAGAAGAATCAAAAAGAAGAAGAAAATGTAGTTGATGAAAATAAAATTAATGAATTAATGAATCAATTAGATAAATTAGATAAAAAACAACAAGAAGAAAAGAAGAATAAATTAAAAGAAAGTATTAAACAACAAAAAGAAAAATTAGAAGAAGAAATGAAAAAGAAGAAAGAGGAACAAGACAAATTAGATGCAATTGAAAAACAAATTGCAGAAAGAGAAGAAGCTAATAAGAAAAAGAAAGAAGAAGAAGATCAACTAAAGAAAAAGAAAGAAGAGGAAGAGTTAGCATTAAAAAAGAAAAAACAAGAAGAAGAAGAACAATTAAAAAAGAAGAAAGAAGAAGAAGAACAAAAGAAAAAATTAGAAGAAGAATTAAAGAAGAAAGCAGCTCAAGAAGAAGAAGAAAAGAAAAAGAAGAAACAAAAAGAAGAAGAAGAAGAAGCAAAAAAGAAAAAGAAAGAACAAGAAGAAGATGATGAAGAAGAAGAAGAATACATTAAAGAAGAAAAGCCTGAAAAGAAGAAAGAAGAAAAAGAAGAAGATAAAAATACATTAGAAAAAGAAGGAAATAATTTAAAAGAAGATGAAACCATTTCTGATGATAGTGCAATAACTAATATATCTAAATATAGTACTTATTTAATTAGTGGAGTTGGTTTATTTATAATTTTATTAGTTATTTTATTCTTTATCTTTAAAAGAACTAAATTATTAAAGAATAAGAATACTAGATATGAACCTGTTAGTACAATGGAATTAGAAGAGAATAATAGAAATTTACATCCTAGTGATAGTGAAGAGGATGAAAATGATTTATTAGATTTAGAAATACAAAAGAATAATAAGTCTATAAGTAGTAGTTCAGTACCTATAACGTCATTAAAGAGTACTGGTAATCATCATCATAATGAACCAGTTGATATTGATATTTAAATTTTTTGTAAACATTTGTATATTATTTAATTATTACAATAATTTTTACAATAAAATAGGAAGATGAAGAATTACAAAGAGAACAAGAAGATGAATATGAACAAACAACTTCCTTTTATGAACAAGAACAATCTAATTTTAATTTTGATAATTTTCAAAATAGAGAACAATATAAATTTAAAATTTATCCAAAAATGGAAGATGATAATTATAAAAATTATAAAAATTATTTTTTTAAAAAATTAATTTCAATATTTGATATAAAATATATTTATGGAATATTTAAATTTCATGTAAATAAACCATTTATAGAAAATGAAGGAAATTTACAACAAAAAAATAAAATTTATTTTTTAATTTTAAATTATTTAAGTATTATATTTGGAAAATATAAATTAACAACAAATATAGGTTTACACAGTAAATTTAGTAAATTAATTACAAGAATAATGTTACGTAGAAAATTCTATATTTGGAAAGATTATCAATTTTATTTATCAACAAGTTTTTTAAACTTTCATAATTTACAAAATGCTATTTTTGGAATAAGTACAAGTATTAAAGGTTATTTTTTAGAAATGAAAAAATATTTTAGAGAAGATAATTCAAATAAAAATTATAGTTTTTCATTTTCTAAAAGAAGTATTTTATATTCTCCATTTGGAAATAATTCAAAAATTTTAAATTTATGGAAAAAATATTATGCTGAACAACCAAATATGGAATTACCTCCACCACCTAAATTAGATTATAATTTATATCCTGAAATGAGATTATTTACTTTTTTAGATAAATTTAGAAATATAATTGTACAATTTTCTAAAATTTTAAGATATTTAATTGATTTACAATTAAGTTATACAGAATATAATTTTAAATTTACAATAGGTCATTTAAAAAATTATGTCATTACAAAACTATTAGAACAAATCTATTTACTAGCAATACGTAGTAGATTTTGTATTTTATATGAACCAACCTTTCGTACCAATAATAATAACACTGACAACAATAATGAACAGAATGAAGAAGAAATGACATTACATATTCCTATAGAATTAGATATAGGATGTGAAATATTTAGAATATGGTTATATTTAGATATTTATTTAAATGATTTTAAACAATCTATAATAAGCATTTACATTACATTATTTGATATGTATACCATCTTTAAAAGCTCAAAAACCTTCGAACAAGGCTTGAACATCTGGAGATAATTGTTGATGAGGAGTACCAGTATGATGAATAGAATGATCCGATGATTCAGGATAAGTTTCAAAATATCTAGAATCCCCAGCGAAACTAACTTTAACAGGAATAGGAGATGCAATTTGTCTATTATAAAGTTCAGACCATTCAACACCTTTAAACCATTTATGTTCTTTAATATCTTCTGCCCCACCTTTTAAATTACCTAATCTTTTCATCTTATCCGTTGTTAATAAACGTTTAATTAAATCTCTAGCAGTAGGATCCATAAACCTTGGGAATTCAACTTTACCTTGTAAAATCTTTTCATAAATCTTAAAAGGAGAATCATCAAAGAAAGGAGGATAACCAACTAACATTTCATAAATTAAAATACCTAATGCCCACCAATCAACAGCCTTACCATGACCTTTTTGTTGTATAATCTCTGGTGCTAGATACTCTGGAGTACCACATAATGTCCATGTTCTATCTACTACTTTCTTAGCAAAACCAAAGTCTGTTAATTTTACATGTCCATATTCATCTAATAAAATATTTTCAGGTTTTAAATCTCTATATACAATATTCTTAGAATGTAAATATTCTAATGCTAATATAATTTCTGCTGCATAAAATTTAGCTACATCATTTGGGAATTTACCTACACGTCTTAGATGTGAAAATAATTCTCCTCCACATACATATTCAAATATTAAAAATAAATAATTTTCATCTTGAAAAGTTTTATATAATTTTACAATAAATGGATGATCTACTTGACTTAATATATTCTTTTCACTTAATATATGTTCTACTTGTTTCATTCTAATAACATCATATTTTTTTATTATTTTCATCGCATAATAGTTTTGTGTATATCTATGTTTAACTAATCTAACACTACCAAATGTACCTGTACCTATTATTTCTAATAATTCAAAATCACTTAATTTCCATTGACTAGGGTCTTGATTTGAATTATCGGTATTCCCAAATTTAAAGTTTTGAAGTTGATCTTCAAATGAAATAAACATAGGCTGTGGTTCTTGTTGCATTTTTTTTTAAAATAAAAAATTTAAAAATATTTTGAAAATCCATTTACTGCCGCCGAAGCCTTAATTACGTTAGTTGCTTTGTTAATAATTTTTAAAAAAGAAATTGTATATGCTTTATTTATTTTTGTATATTTTTAAATCTATTCAAGAGTTACCATCTCACGATTCTTCAAGTAACAACTAGTTACTATTGTAGTTTGCGTAAATCATTTAGCAATCGCAGTGTTTGGATTCGTTTTTCTGAACCCCTTATTTTAGGTGGTGAAGTTGCCTCTCTTATCTTATCACACACTGTTTGTTGATAATTGTTTAGTATTGATATTTGAAATTGTTTCTTATGCATCATATCATTTAAATAATTTAATTGATTCTTTATGAAATCCTTATTGTTGACGCTTGTGTCTGATAATTGTTTTAAATAGTTTTCATATTGTTCTTGCATAAATTTTAATTCTTCTTTCATTTGATCTATACATTCCTTTACTTCACCATTGTTGTTAAAACTGTCAATTTCTTTAAGTAATTTTACATGGTCTTTGTTTGTATTATGCTCATTAGCTCCATAATACTGCAATTGGTCTTTCCTAGTTTGTAAATTATTTGAAGAGCTTAACGCTTGTTGAGCCGTTCCATTTACGTTAAATGTTTTACCATCAGTTGTTGGATTTGGAGGAAGGAAAGGTATATTAGACGTTGCTTTCTTTAGCCTCTCGTGAATATTCTTATTCGAATTAAGTTTGGATTGGATGGAAGTCTTCTCTTTCTTCTTTTTTGTTACGGCACCTCCAGCAGACTTTGGCCTAGTTTTCTTCTTAGGTGGCGGTATGGATTGTTGCTTAGCTACATAATTTTGATGCAATTCTATCAACTCATGGAATTGTTTCTGTAATTCTTTCTTCTCTTCTTCCAATTTGTCTTTTCTTTTATGCGTCTTAGTTAAATTAGATTGTAATTCATCAATTCTGTTCTGAGATTGTTCGTAGATACTGTTTAGCCTAGAGTGATTTTCCCTTAAATCAATTAGTTCTTTTTCAATACCGTTTGATTTCTTTTCTAATTCTAAGACTCGTTGTTGAGATTTTTGGTGGTTAACAGAAATTTCTTTTTTGCTTTCCTTACAGTTTTCCAAATCCCGTTCTAGGACTTGATTTTTTTCAAACAATCTTCTGTTTTCACTTGTTGTCATGTTTAATTGTTCCCTCATTGAGTCTCTTTCACTTTCCAATCTCATTTTCTGCGAAAACAATTCTTGTTCATATTTTTCTTTCATCCCTGATTTTTCTTTTTCTAATTCATCTACTCTTGTTTGTAATTGTTTAATTTTCTCTTGAAGGGATTGAAGAGCTGATAAAATAGCTTTGCTATTATTAGTTGTATAATCACCCGTTATGTTACTTAATGAAGAAGGAGATAATTGACTTGTAGCTGCTGTATTAAAGCTTCTTCTAGTGGAATTCGTTAGTTTTGAATCTAAGGCAGTGCTAGCGCTGGATGAAATATTTTTAGAATAATGCAAGTTATTAGAGTTATCCGTTTTATATGTTCTTGTGGTTGGTTGTTGATGTATACTACCATTAGTTGTGTTAAGGATATCATCTGAATCCGCAATACTTGCTGTAAATGTAATACAACTATCTTCTTCAGTTCCACTATCTTCATTAGAACTAATGGATGAACCACTACTAGATGTACTATAATTACCTAGGGCTGCAGATGAAGTATGTCTTGGAGAAGAACGGTGAGACGACGAAGTTCTGTAATGATGCTTAGGCGAGGCTTTTGAGCTCATTTTTTGTTTTAAATGATAACTGTAGATTTTGGCGCAAAGTCCCAAAAATAACGGGAAGGGAAACTGTTTGTGTGGATAATTAGTCAGTGTCAATAAGGTTATGTAGCGATTCTTTCCAAACAATAATTTCACAAAAAAATTCTGTCACTTTCTACTCCATTAACTTATATCTATTGTCATATATTGAGAGTCCTGTTCAATAGGTGCATGTTAAACTCACCATCTTTTGCTGGAAACCACACGACTTGCATGTGGCTATCGAAATTAACCCTATTAAAATTATTATTCTATATTAAAGAGAAGAACCCTAATGGCTAATAAGTAATAAACTACAACACATGCCCAAGAATCCGCACCATCTTCTACTTCCCTTATTTTCTATGAAAGTGGTTTGTTTTTGCTATAAAGTACATGGATTCAAAATATTGAATCTTTTCTTAGGGTTAATAAGTAAATAATTTGTAATATTTTTAGTAATAAACTAAATACGATCCTGTATTTAATAGGAGAGGTACAAAATTTAGAATAGATAGATGCATGCTTTGAAATAATTAAAAAAACGAAAGAAATAAAGGTTTTTGAAATGAATTATAACAATCCACATGCATATCAGTTTGTTGACGAAACTATAAAATCAAACGAAGAGTTAACTAATTATATGAATACACCTCCACCTATGTTAACTCCTCCAAATATTAAATTACGTAAATCTCTACAAAATAAGGATCTATTGAAGAACTATTTTGAATGGAGTAATGTAAATAATCAACAACATCAACATCAACAAACTAAGATTGTAAACAAGCCTAAGTCTGGTTTTGTTGCAAAAGAAAATGAAGATTCAGTATTTCAATTTGATATTTCCAATAATAATGGTGCTGTTATTACGAGGCATGTAATTAACAGTCACGACCGAAAGGTTGTCAGTTCTTCAAACAATAATGAAGCATCAATTATTGATGTTAAGAAGGACGGTAATACACCTGCTAACCTGAATCTGCAACACCGTGTAATTATTGGTGACCAACTTGGGTTGCATTTAGATTTGGATGACTTTTTGGCATCACTAGAAGAAATGAGTGGTGGCAATAACAACAAATAAAGAGTCAAGTACTTGTATTTTTACGTTACTTGTGGTATTGGCCACTTATTCATTATTTTTCTTATTGAAAACTAATTTAAACCCCAGATAAGTAAAAATTGGCGCTTTGTAAAGAGTGAAAAAAAAATAAAAGCAGATGAAACTAACGCTGATTTTTTGTGTTTTCTTTTGGTTCGTGGTCTTGTTGTTATTGGTGAATAGTGTGCAATGTATTTCTCTATTTGCTATTCCACAATTATTAGAGAAACAAAACGGACTGCAATTAGTTTCTATAAACGATAAGAGCGGAAATATTACTAATGTTGGTCCTGTTTTTAATGAACTAGCTCCGCAACAAACTGGTTCATTGGATAAAAAGAACGGGATTTATTATACCATTAATTTGAATCAAACTAGTCAATTATATCAACTTATTGGGCTTTCCCTAAAGAATGGTCTAATTGTAAAAAACATTAAGACTCCCCTAACAAAATCAATATTAAGTTGCGGTTGTGTTGTAAATCAAAATGATGGAAATGTTTTTATTTATGGCACCCAAGACAGTTATACTGTGGTTTATAATGTGAACACAAATAATGGACAATACGAATTGTTATTAAAACAAGGTAATATCTCTCCTTTAAGCGTTTCTACTTTTGATTATAATAGCAATATGTTGTGGATATTATTTGAGCAAAAACGAATGATAAATAAGAAAGAATTTAAGAAATACTTTTTCTTAGTGATAGACACAACAAGTGGAGAGATTGTCATTCAAGTCGATGATTTTTATCAAATGCAAACATTAGCTTACGACGATAAAGTTTTTAGAATGATTGGAATAGGAAGTAAAGAAGATAATCAAGGAAATAAAAGATTAGTATTGGTGGCTATTGATTTAGATACATTCGAAGTGGAAGAAATGGGTTTAATAGATGAAAATTTTCAACAGGTTAACACAGGAGGTGCCTTAGACGTTAATAATGAATTAATTTATTCAGTTATGTCAAATTCAAACACAAATGAAATAGTTGCCATTAACTATAAAAGCAAATCAGTAATGTACAAAGCCAAGGTTGGAAAAACCTTTTTTCAAAGTTTACAATTATATCCTTAACAGTCAATTGTAAGTAACGAAGAGATACACTTCTCCACAGTCAGTTTATTGAAGATAATTATGAATTAAACCTTCAATTTTTTGTTTTAAATCCTCAGTATAACCATCAAATCTGTTTACTGTAGCTTCCTTTTGTTTAGAATCGTCAAGCTTATTTTGTGTGTTATTGTTGTTATTATAATCTTTACCAATAGAGTTGCAAGTCTTAAAGATTTCATAAGACTTGTAAGAGTGCAGTAAATTAACATTATTCGCAACTAAATAAATACTGGTTGAGAATATATTTGTTAAGTCTGAGGAATAATGAAACGGGGTAACGAATGATCTTAAATTACTAATATCAAGCTTCTTTTTCACAGAATATACTGTAATGTGTAGTTGTTTTGAACTAAATGAGTTTTCACATAAGTAAACAAAGACTTGCAGTAAAAATTGATATAATTTGTCTGTATTTAATTCCTCACTGCTATTAAAATGTTTTTGTAAATTTCCCTCTATTAAAAACGCTGTTAAAAAAGTAGAAGAAGCTAACAACTGGTAATATTTGCTGTTTAAAAAACTATCCACGGAAATATAAAAATCTAAAAGTATTAAGGCATTGTAAATTGTAGAGTTTAAATATTCTTTAGGAAAAGTATCTAAGTTATTTTTCTTCATTAATTCCATAAATTTTTGATCTTCTCCCTTATATAAAAATTCATATACATCAAGATACCAATCAAATATAATTTGCCTGTTCTTAGTTAAATAACTAACTGGGAGGTTTTTGGTGTTTAAGGATTGTTGAGGGCATTCAAATTCCAATACCTTGCACTTAGATGCCAATGGTGAAATGGTGTCTGTATTTTTGTTGGTTTTTATTGTCATCTTGTGTATTTTCTTTTTTTTTTCACAAGTTTTTTCATATTTGGTAATCTGGACTTGCTAATTTATTTATGAATGCCCTAGTTTTATTTCTATATATTTCTATATTTAGTATTATAAATGAAATTATAAATGATCATCCAATTTATTTACACGATCTTCATGTCTTCCACCTTCAAATTCAATCGTTAAAAATCTATCAACCATTCTTTTAGCAATTTCAATTCCAGTAGTTCTACCACCAAAACTTAAAACATTACAATTATTATGTTTTCTAATCATTTCAGCAGTATAATCATCATGACATAATCCAGCTCTAATACCTTTATGTTTATTTGCTGCTATTGAAATACCAATACCTGTACCACATAATAAGATACCTCCATCAAATTCTTTATTTTGTATTCTTTTACATACTTCGTGGGCTATATCTGGGTAATCTACTCTATCTTCGGAATGAACACCGAAATCTTCAATTTGTTCTAGTAGAGTGTTGTATTCTGATGAGGTCTTCAAGTAGGAAACGATTTGGTTTTTTAGTTCTACAGCGCCGTGATCGCAACCAATAATGATCTTTTTGAAAACGAGTTTTTTGGACATTTTTTTTTAATGTTTTATTTTAATACGCTTTTAAAATATTTTTATTGATAAAAATATAAATAATTTTTTATAAAATATAATAAGCTAAACACTGTTTATGAGTGATGGTTTTGTAATAAAATATATTATTTATTTTAATTTTTTATTTAATTTTCATTTATTTTTTTAATTTAATAAAAAATAAAAAATTAATTAAATAAAACATTATTAAATAAGTTATATAATATTAATAAAAATTATTAAATTTTAATTTTTATTTAACTTTTAAATATTATAAATAATATTACATTAATTTTTTAATTTAAATTAGCTTATATTATTTTAATGATAATAATTTATTAAAATTAAAAAATTTTAAATAAAAATTTTATTTAATATTGAAAGCTCTTTAAATAAAAAAAAGATTTTAAAAGAAAAATTATAAAAAAAATCTAAAATAAAAAAAATTATAATTTTTATTTTAATTTAAACAAATAATTTTTTAAAAAATAATTAATTTAAAACAATCAACTATTTTTAACTTATAAAAATCTATTTATAATTAAATTATTTTTTTTTCTTTTAATTACATCAAAAAGTACATTTTTACTACTTTTAATTTCATTTACCTTCAAATTTATGATATAATAATCAATATCAATGTAAATTCTGTGTTTAATAAAGTAAAATTATTTTTATATAAAAATTTAAATAATTTATTCCCTTTAATATATATAAAATTTATTAAATAATTAAAATAATTAATTAAAACAGCAATTATATTATCATTAAAATTCAATAAAAAAATATTTATAAAATGTCTTAATTTATTTAAATAGTAAAAAAAGTTTAATTTTTATTTGGTTTTTTAATTAAAGTAATAATGTTATATAATTTTATTATTTATAAGTAATGTTTTTTTATTAATATATTGATATAGAATAAATTTTAAAAAATAATTTATTAAAAATGAAATAGTTTTATTAATTATTTTAAAAATAGCAAATTTTGAAATTTTAAATTGTAATAAAAAATAATAATATTTTTTATAATGTATTATTTATTGTAAAACTAATAAAATCTTATTTTCAAATATTATATTTAAAATTTTAGATAATTTATAAATTTTTTATTAACTTTTTTATTTTTTAAATCATTAATCATTAAATTAAATAAATCTTTATTAAAAAAAAAAATTTTTGAAATAATTTTTCATTTTTACTAAAAATATTGTAAACATTTATTGGTTTAAATTTAAAATATATTTTACTTTTAATTTTTCCTCTACCTTTTCCAATATTTATAAAAATAGCATTTTTTTAAAAAGAAAAGAAATAATAAATATAATTTTTATCATTTCATACATAATTATATTTGTGATAATCATTTAATTAAGAATAATTAATGAAAATAATTTTTTTTTTGAAATCATTTTTTTTCAGATAATATTTAAGAATAATAATAAAAATTTATACCACACTAACAATTTTTGTACCAAAAATAATAAAACAAGCAAAAATAATTTTAAGTAATTAATGAATGAGACTGTTTATTATTAATTTCATATGAAGGGGTTATAGCTCAGTTGGTAGAGCGTGTGCTTTGCATGCACAAGGTCCAGGGTTCGATTCCCTGTGGCTCCACTTCGTTTTAACTCCTGCACTTCCTTTTTTTTGGTGGTTAGCTGTTTTTCTAATCCTTTTGTGCAATTGCAAGTTACCTTCTTGTTGCCCTCTAATTCTTTTTAGACCGTTAAAACAGGATAAATTAACTGGCCTGACGTTTCAAATTGGCCATTTTTTCACTGTCACGAAATTTCAAAAAAAAATAACTGTCATCCTCTATTGACACTTTAATTTACACATTAATCAATAAATAAACACAATAAATAGAATGTACACACAAGAACCTAAACTCTCAACCATTCCACTTCTTTCAGGTACATGGCAAGAACAAAATGGTAGAATTTGGAATGGTGCACAAGTCGGAAATACTTTTCAATGGACTCAAGATTCAAGGTAAGTAAAGAACCTCTAAATTATTGACACTAACTATTTATTTCTCTAAAAATGTCAAAATAATTTAATAATAAATAGAATTGCCACAGGTATAATTGTACCTTTAGATGCAGTTAGTTGGGCAGTATTCATTACTTTTGATGGAACAGTTCATTGGAAATTATCACCAAGTACAGATACAAATCAATTAATTGGAAAATCAGATATATTTACAAGACAATCACAAGGAATGGTTCAATTACCACCTTCAACAATGATTAATGACATTCCACCATTAACTGGTAGTTTATTTACTGAAAATTCAGGAAAATCATGGAATGTGACAATGCACGTTGGTGGATATTTTCAATTAATGAATCAACAAGATCAAAGACATGCAGAAGGATATATTGTTAGAGATCATACACAAAATGGTAAATTTGTTTGTTTTATTAATTTTCATAATCCTACTGGAGATGAAATTATTAGAACAGAATCTTTAGATTTAGTTACATTCCCACTTTCTAATGGAGATGTTTTTCGTAGAGCTGTACCGCAACAACAACAAGTAATGATGATGCCACAACAACCAATGGCTCCAGTAATGCAACCAATGCAAACGGGACCGCATATGGATGGAATGGTTATTCAGCAACAACAACCAGTAGTGCAACAACAACAACAAGTGATTGTTTATGAAGAAAAACTTTCTGGAAAGAAAAAGAGAGGAGGTGGTGGTGGTTTGAATAGTAATGGAGATGATGTAGAAGATGTTGCTTGTTGTGCTGTTGCTATTTGTTGTGCTGCTTGTCAATGTTTAATGTGTCTTTTACAAATTTTAAATTAATGTTGTTTATTGGTGGTTACTATTTATGGTTTTGTAGTTATTTAT